>CM016616.1:63925868-64093004 GCA_005393395.2 Gossypium australe | reverse complement strand
TAGGACCAGCTAGGTCCCTTGCTGCATGATGCGCCCCAAACCAACTCTTCCACCTGCCTTTCATGTCAATTAGCCCCCTGATTTAATTATAAGGCCTTCCTAGGCCTAGCGCCCAAAAACCCAAAAATTAAAACACCCTTGTTGTCGCCTGGCCTCGAACCCAGGCCCTCTTTAGCGCCACTTCCAGCTCTTAAGCAGCGCATGGAGCCACTTTGCCAACTACACTTTCCTGTCCATTTCCCCTGCTATTTATTTTTAAAGCATACCTGGCCCAGTTCCCTTAATTGACGCAAAAAGTGAAACCAAACTGCTGCCTTTGCAGTTCGAACTTGAGACCCCTAGCAATCTTTTAGGCGCACCACGCCACTTCTACCAACCCATTTCTTGCGGCATAAACCCACCTAAATTACTTATAACCCCTAACTCGCCTAGCTTCCCTCCTTTAAACACAATAAAAATAAATTTTAATACTAAGTCAGGCCTAGCTCGGGATTATTTCTAGACCCTAAAATATGCCAAATAATCATAGAATTTAATTCTTCAAGCACACACACATGGGAAAATATTTAAATTACACATAACCCCTAATTTAGGATGTTACAATTCTACCCTCCTTAAAATAATTTCGTCCTCGAAATTACTTACTATCGTTCAATCGTGCATCCTTAACTCATTATACCACGCCACCGCTGCGCACTCTGATCTTAAAGAATTATCATATTTCTAGACACATTCTCCAAGTTCATAATCAAATTTTTCCACACTTCACCAACACAAAAGAACAAACTAACGTAACCACAAATAAGACAATTGAGGGTATTCCGGAAATAAGAACTTACCCGTTGTCATATCTGGCACATCTTCCTCCTCGCGATGGCCAACTGCATAAACCAACCTTGGTTGCCTCGCCTCTGCACCTTCAGCACCTCGGCCACGCCCGTTACCATCACCATTACCACGACCTCTCTGTGGTGGTCCTTCATTTCTAACCTGAGCACGGTTCTGACCCTCTGGCTGATTCTTAGCTAACTTCCGGGGACAATCCCTTACACGGTGATCGAACGATCCACACTCAAAACATCCTCGATTACCATTCCAACACTCCCCCTTGTGAAACTTGCCACACTTATCACACCGTGGCGGCCATTGAGGATTAGTAGCAGTAGCAGGCCTAGCAGCTTGATCCGACCCATCAAACCTCGTCCTCTTCTGTTCATTACCCGAGAACCTTGAAGGTTCTGAGCTCCTCTTATTCCAATTCCGTTCTTGGTTCCCCTTAACGGACTGTCTTACCTCTTCAGCAACCTTTGATTTCTCTACTAGGACAGCAAACTCCCGCTCCTGCTGTAGAGCTATCATCATTCTCAGCTCATCTCTCAGCCCATCTTCGAATCTAACACAACGTTCATGCTCGGTACCCACCATACTACGAGCATACCTACTCAACCGGAGGAACTCGACCTCATATTCCGCCACTGATTTATTTCCCTGAACCAGGTTCAAGAAAGCCTTTCGCTGTGCGTCTACATAGCTAGTTCCAATATACTTCTATTGGTAAGCTTCCCTGAAGAATTCCCACGTGAGATTTTCTGCCACCGTTCCATCCCTTACGGTGAGCCACCACTGATAAGACTCATCCCGAAGCAAGGAGATAATACCCTTCAACTTCTCCTGAGCGGTGAAATCCAAATCACCCATAATCCTTTCAGTGGATTCCAGCCAATACTCCGCCGCACTGGGTGCCACTCCCGACACACCCCGAAATACCTCAGCTCCGTTAGATCGGAGTCACTCGAGAACAAATTTCTGAGCTCCCAAATTTCCACTAGCCCCAGCCACTAACTCAAGGACTCGCAACACAGCTTGCGATACTGCCTCACCTCCCGTTTGATCCTGCTCCTCAGCTCCAAAAGTTGGAGGTGGTGGTGGCTGTGGTACTTCATTCTCAGAACCTTGACCCGTCCTAACGGGTTCAGACACGGTCATCCTTCCCTTCCGCGTACGACGACCCCGTCCTCTAGAGCTCATTCTAACTATCGCGCTTTTAATCTATTTAGAAAAATTTTATGGATTAGTAATTTGTTTCACTTGGTTATTCGCGAAGAAATTTTTATGAAGGGAGTTTAATTGAGATTCTTTCGATCAAACAAAGTTTTAAGTCCTCTATCCTAGTTCACACAGAGAAGAACATCCATTCCCTAATACCTTTCATTCCTATTCACTCTTCGGACGTTTCTGTCCAGTTTCTATCCCAAGGGTATTTTCGTCATTTTCGTACAGGGTATTTTCATAATAAACCGAAGAAATTTGAAAACTTTAATAAATCAAAACTTTTTGCAATTTCTGAAACTAAGAAGTATTTTCGAAAAATTTCCAATCTGAAGATATGACAGAATTTTGGAAACCGGGGGTATTTTGGTAATTTTGTCAATCAGGGGTAATTTTGTAAATTTCCAAAGTCAAAGTATTATTTTGAAATACAACATTTTCGAGTACTTTTGTAAAATAAAAATTTTATCAAAACTGGGATAATGCGGAAATTTTAAGAAACCAAGGGCATTTTCGAAATTTTGCCACTAGGGGCATTTTGGTAATTTTGGTTAACCGGGAATATTTGATAATTTTCGAAGATAAATTTGTCCTACTATCTAAAAGAGATAATTTAATGATTTTAAAACTGAAGTTTTCCTTAAAACATGGCTAGTCCCTTTCGGGTTTTATTTAGGGTTTTGCCTGTGACCGAGTCCTCTTGGTTAGGGTGAACCGAAGCTACGCACCAGGTAGGAATCCGCGAAGAGGAGGTGAGTCACGAGGACTGCTTAAATACCAAGCTCTCCGGATCCAATCCTAGACATGCGCACCAAGGTTACCACACCCTAACTCGGTGACTTGGTCACAGGTTGGTTTTAATTAGGCCATTAAAATCTTATGAGTTTTGTTGGGGTGAACTAGTCCTAAGGTTTTAAAGTACTTATCACTATCTACGTCCCATGCTTCCTACCCTTCTACAGTAAATAATTCATACAAAAAGAATTAGAGGTACTTACCTGGGCGGATAGGTGCCGGAGACTCGGTGCCATGCTTATTCAGAACCAAAATATTTCAAAAAGGCCTACCAAAAACATTTTTGGGCCTTGGGCCCCCACAGCCGAGCTTTGAACTGGGCTCTGATACCAATTTTGTAACACCCCAAACCCGGCCCAAACATTACGACCGAATTTGGTTTGCTACAGAGAAAACATTTTGAAAACCATTTTAAAACCGATTTTAAAATTTGTCGAAATGCCTTTCAATTTAAATTTCTTTGTAAAAAAAAACATACTTAATTTATTTAAAAATATTTGTTGAGTTGAGTTGTTTACAAATTTCAAATGTACCCGATGGTACCTTAAAACATTTTGCGTTTAATTTGAGAAAACATGTGCATCCGTTTTAACATCATCGAATAGTTTAAACAAAACATTCAAAACATGCGGCAATAATAAAATAATCCTAGGAGGCCTTATTACAACTTAGCAAAAATAAAACCAACATTAAAATTAAATAAACTAAAATCCAAGTCCATCTAATTAAAATTTCCACTGCACGGCCACCTTGAGTCCATCCGGCTCCATCTCCGCGATCTACTCATCTGCAAAATGTTAAGGGAAAGGGGGTGAGTCACCAAGACTCAGTGTGTAAATCCCCCACCCGGAAAATACATCTCATACACAATTCATTAATAAACATGCTCATGCAACCCAACTAGCCACCCATACTCCTTTTCTACCCCGCGTGGTCAAAACCACTGATGACTTAAAGTCACAATTCAAATGATGGGGCCAACCCATCGTGTGGTCAAAACCACTGATGACCATAGGTCACAATATATCAAATGTGGTCAAAACCACTGGTGGTACCAAACCACTGGGACTTAGTCGCAAATAATTAATCGTTGTGGTCAAAACCACTGATGACCATTGGTCACAAATAATCTGATGGGGCCAACCCATCTTGTGGTCAAAACCACTGACGACAGTACATAATTCATCCCCCTCCTCTCATCAATCCCACCATCACATGCTTATATATATTATCATGTATCATGTCTTAGCATTTAACATCATGTAATGGCATGCAAATCATATATCAAAAATCACAAATTAGGAGACTTACCTGAATTCCATGCTTAGCCATAAGCAAATCACAACCAAAAGATCTAAGACAAATAATAATAGCACGTAAATTAATAAACTGTGTATAGAGATCTTACACACCTATTTACTAGCAATTCTCGAATATACTAGCGAAATCCGAGACGTTGTTTCCTCCAATTCACCGAATTCCCGTATTTGTCACTTGTCCTATCGAGATTCCTACCAAAACACTTGTTAATAATTGGCTTGCACATCTATTCATAACCAAAGCCTATAGCCGAATGTTACTTACCACCTTTCCTTAGGAGAATAAATCCCAAAAGCTTCCCTTAATGGCCTATGGCTTCCCTCTTACTAATGCTTGAAAAAGAATCCCAAAAAGGATCTTGTGCTCCCTTGATATTGACCAAAGTAACTCTAATGGAGAAGGAAAGATTTCAGCAAGAAGAGAATGGAGAGATTCGGCTAACTCAAAGTTGAAGGCTGGAATTTTGAGAAGAGAAAGAGATAGGTTCGGCTAATAGGAATTAGTAAAAAGAGAAAGAAGAGATGTAGGGGAAATCAATGGTGATTTTCGGCTAAGTAAAAGAGAAAGATGCTGGAAAATTTTGAAGGATTTTGGCTATGAACAAAGGAGAAATTCGGCAGCAGCAAATTGGAGAGGAAAAATTGGTGAGTTTAGCACTTCTTTGCTATTAAAAATCAAATATGGACAGTCCCCAAGGAGTCCAAAAAAATCAGCAAACACTCCCTTAATTTGTGATAATTCCCAACCTTGATTTATCCAAGATAAATCTAATTTTATCATCCTTTTAATTCCTTAATCCCCTCAACAATTTTATAGCAATAAAACACTAAACCCCCCTTATGCTTGCCGTCCACTCTTCCCATGAAGAGTCAAATTTTTGGCAATTTCCTTGAATTGCTCCTGGCCAATTGCTTGAAAATATTCAAATTAATTGAATAAATTAAAGGCCTAAATTTTCTCCTTGGAATTAATCAATTAAAAATCCCATTAAAACCAAATAATATCCTTATAATATCCTTATCCCTTCATCACCTCTTCAATTTAAAATACACATTAAAAAGAACCCATGTGCACATTAATTTCTTCCAGTCGAATATTAAGCAACAAAATAAAAAAAAATATGCCTTATCTCTAATCAATTTAAGAGTCCTAAATACTGCCAATTCTACTCTCTTCACGCCAGCAGCAGAGGGAAGGAAAAATAAAATCAAGGTGCTGCTCCTGGGGTTCGATCCAGCGACCCCAAGCAGCGCCTCCCCCCTTAAGCGCCCAGACCAACTCTCCCATTTGACTTTCGTGTCAAATAACCGCAATATTTATTTATAAGGCCTTCCAACTTGAGCCCAGCACCGCATAAAAAAATTAAAACACAAACCTCGGCCCCAACTACTCGAACCTAGGACCAGCTAGGTCCCTTGCTGCATGATGCGCCCCAAACCAACTCTTCCACCTGCCTTTCATGTCAATTAGCCCCCTGATTTAATTATAAGGCCTTCCTAGGCCTAGCGCCCAAAAACCCAAAAATTAAAACACCCTTGTTGCCGCCTGGCCTCGAACCCAGACCCTCTTTAGCGCCACTTCCAGCTCTTAAGCAGCGCATGGAGCCACTTTGCCAACTACACTTTTATGTCCATTTCCCCGGCTATTTATTTTTAAAGCATACCTGGCCCAGTTCCCTTAATTGACGCAAAAAGTGAAACCAAACTGCTGCCTTTGCAGTTCGAACTTGAGACCCCTAGCAATCTTTTAGGTGCACCACGCCACTTCTACCAACCCATTTCTTGCGGCATAAACCCACCTAAATTACTTATAACCCCTAACTCGCCTAGCTTCCCTCCTTTAAACACAATAAAAATAAATTTTAATACTAAGTCAGGCCTAGCTCGGGATTATTTCTAGACCCTAAAATATGCCAAATAATCATAGAATTTAATTCTTCAAGCACACACACATGGGAAAATATTTAAATTACACATAACCCCTAATTTAGGATGTTACAATTCTACCCTCCTTAAAAATAATTTCGTCCTCGAAATTACTTACTATCGTTCAATCGTGCATCCTTAACTCATTATACCACGCCACCGCTGCGCACTCTGATCTTAAAGAATTATCATATTTCTAGACACATTCTCCAAGTTCATAATCAAATTTTTCCCACACTTCACCAACACAAAAGAACAAACTAACGTAACCACAAATAAGACAATTGAGGGTATTCCGGAAATAAGAACTTACCCGTTGTCATATCTGGCACATCTTCCTCCTCGCGATGGCCAACTGCATAAACCAACCTTGGTTGCCTCGCCTCTGCACCTTCAGCACCTCGGCCACGCCCGTTACCATCACCATTACCACGACCTCTCTGTGGTGGTCCTTCATTTCTAACCTGAGCACGGTTCTGACCCTCTGGCTGATTCTTAGCTAACTTCCGGGGACAATCCCTTACACGGTGATCAAACGATCCACACTCAAAACATCCTCGATTACCATTCCAACACTCCCCCTTTTGAAACTTGCCACACTTATCACACCGTGGCGGCCATTGAGGATTAGTAGCAGTAGCAGGCCTAGCAGCTTGATCCGACCCATCAAACCTCGTCCTCTTCTGTTCATTACCCGAGAACCTTGAAGGTTCTGAGCTCCTCTTATTCCAATTCTGTTCTTGGTTCCCCTTAACGGACTGTCTTACCTCTTCAGCAACCTTTGATTTCTCTACTAGGACAGCAAACTCCCGCTCCTGCTGTGGAGCTATCATCATTCTCAGCTCATCTCTCAGCCCATCTTCGAATCTAACACAACGTTCATGCTCGGTACCCACCATACTACGAGCATACCTACTCAACCGGAGGAACTCGGCCTCATATTCCGCCACTGATTTATTTCCCTGAACCAGGTTCAAGAAAGCCTTTCGCTGTGCGTCTACATAGCTAGTTCCAATATACTTCTATTGGTAAGCTTCCCTGAAGAATTCCCACGTGAGATTTTCTGCCACCGTTCCATCCCTTACGGTGAGCCACCACTGATAAGACTCATCCCGAAGCAAGGAGATAATACCCTTCAACTTCTCCTGAGCGGTGAAATCCAAATCACCCATAATCCTTTCTGTGGATTCCAGCCAATACTCCGCCACACTGGGTGCTACTCCCGACACACCCCGAAATACCTCAGCTCCGTTAGATTGGAGTCGCTCGAGAACAAATTTCCGAGCTCCCAAATTTCCACTAGCCCCAGCCACTAACTCAAGGACTCACAACACAGCTTGCGATACTGCCTCACCTCCCGTTTGATCCTGCTCCTCAGCTCCAAAAGTTGGAGGTGGTGGTGGCTGTGGTACTTCATTCTCAGAACCTTGACCCGTCTTAACGGGTTCAGACACGGTCATCCTTCCCCTTCCGCGTTTACGACGACCCCGTCCTCTAGAGCTCATTCTAACTATCGCGCTTTTAATCTATTTAAAAAAATTTTATGGATTAGTAATTTGTTTCACTTGGTTATTCGCGAAGAAATTTTTATGAAGGGAGTTTAATTGAGATTCTTTCAATCAAACAAAGTTTTAAGTCCTCTATCCTAGTTCACACAGAAAAGAACATCCATTCCCTAATACCTTTCATTCCTATTCACTCTTCGGACGTTTCTGTCCAGTTTCTATCCCAAGGGTATTTTCGTCATTTTCCTACAGGGGATTTTCGTAATAAACCGAAGAAATTTGAAAACTTTAATAAATCAAAACTTTTTGCAATTTCTAAAACTAAGAAGTATTTTCGAAAAATTTCCAATCTGAAGATATGACAGAATTTTGGAAACCGGGGGTATTTTGGTAATTTTGTCAATCAGGGGTAATTTTGTAAATTTCCAAAGTCAAAGTATTATTTTGAAATACAACATTTTCGAGTACTTTTGTAAAATAAAAATTTTATCAAAACCGGGATAATGCGGAAATTTTAAGAAACCAAGGGCATTTTCGAAATTTTGCCACTAGGGGCATTTTGGTAATTTTGGTTAACCGGGAATATTTGATAATTTTCGAAGATAAATTTGTCCTACTATCTAAAAGAGATAATTTAATGATTTTAAAACCGAAGTTTTCCTTAAAACATGGCTAGTCCCTTTCGGGTTTTATTTAGGGTTTTGCCTATGACCGAGTCCTCTTGGTTAGGGTGAACCGAAGCTACGCACCAGGTAGGAATCCCGTGCAGAGGAGGTGAGTCACGAGGACTGCTTAAATACCAAGCTCTTCCGGATCCAATCCTAGACATGCGCACCAAGGTTACCACACCCTAACTCGGTGACTTGGTCACGGGTTGGTTTTAATTAGGCCATTAAAATCTTATGAGTTTTGTTGGGGTGAACTAGTCCTAAGGTTTTAAAGTACTTATCACTATCTACGTCTCATGCTTCCTACCCTTCTACAGTAAATAATTCATACAAAAAGAATTAGAGGTACTTACCTGGGCGGATAGGTGCCGGAGACTCGGTGCCATGCTTATTCAGAACCAAAATATTTCAAAAAGGCCTACCAAAAACATTTTTGGGCCTTGGGCCCCCACAGCCGAGCTTTGAACTGGGCTCTGATACCAATTTTGTAACACCCCAAACCCGGCCCAAACATTACGACCAAATTTGGTTTGCTACAGAGAAAACATTTTGAAAACCATTTTAAAACCGATTTTAAAATTTGTCGAAATGCCTTTCAATTTAAATTTCTTTGTAAAAAAAAAACATACTTAATTTATTTAAAAATATTTGTTGAGTCGAGTTGTTCACAAATTTCAAATGTACCCGATGGTACCTTAAAACATTTTGCGTTTAATTTGAGAAAACATGTGCACCCGTTTTAACATCATCGAATAGTTTAAACAAAACATTCAAAACATGCGGCAATAATAAAATAATCCTAGGAGGCCTTATTACAACTTAGCAAAAATAAAACCAACATTAAAATTAAATAAACTAAAATCCAAGTCCATCTAATTAAAATTTCCACTGCATGGCCACCTTGAGTCCATCCGGCTCCATCTCCGCGATCTACTCATCTGCAAAATGTTAAGGGAAAGGGGGTGAGTCACCAAGACTCAGTGTGTAAATCCCCCACCCGGAAAATACATCTCATACACAATTCATTAATAAACATGCTCATGCAACCCAACTAGCCATCCATACTCCTTTTCTACCCCGCGTGGTCAAAACCACTGATGACTTAAAGTCACAATTCAAATGATGGGGCCAACCCATCGTGTGGTCAAAACCACTGATGACCATAGGTCACAATATATCAAATGTGGTCAAAACCACTGGTGGTACCAAACCACTGGGACTTAGTCGCAAATAATTAATCGTTGTGGTCAAAACCACTGATGGCCATTGGTCACAAATAATCTGATGGGGCCAACCCATCTTGTGGTCAAAACCACTGACGACAGTCCATAATTCATCCCCCTCCTCTCATCAATCCCACCATCACATGCTTATATATATATTATCATGTATCATGTCTTAGCATTTAACATCATGTAATGGCATGCAAATCATATATCAAAAATCACAAATTAGGAGACTTACCTGAATTTCATGCTTAGCCATAAGCAAATCACAACCAAAAGATCTAAGACAAATAATAATAGCACGTAAATTAATAAACTGTGTATAGAGATCTTACACACCTATTTACTAGCAATTCTCGAATATACTAGCGAAATCCCGAGACGTTTCCTCCAATTCACCGAATTCCCGTATTTGTCACTTGTCCTATCGAGATTCCTACCAAAACACTTGTTAATAATTGGCTTGCATATCTATTCATAACCAAAGCCTATAGCCGAATGTTACTTACCACCTTTCCTTAGGAGAATAAATCCCAAAAGCTTCCCTTAATAGCTATGGCTTCCCTCTTACTAATGCTTGAAAAAGAATCCCAGGAAGGATCTTGTGCTCCCTTGATATTCGACCAAAGTAACTCTAATGGAGAAGGAAAGATTTCGGCAAGAAGAGAATGGAGAGATTCGGCTAACTCAAAGTTGAAGGCTGGAATTTTGGGAAGAGAAAGAAATAGGTTCGGCTAATAGGAATTAGTAAAAAGAGAAAGAAGAGATGTAGGGGAAATCAATGGTGATTTTCGGCTAAGTAAAAGAGAAAGATGCTGGAAAATTTTGAAGGATTTTGGCTATGAACAAAGGAGAAATTCGGCAGCAGCAAATTGGAGAGGAAAAATTGGTGAGTTTAGCACTTCTTTGCTATTAAAAATCAAATATGGACAGCCCCCAAGGAGTCCAAAAAAATCAGCAAACACTCCCTTAATTTGTGATAATTCCCAGCCTTGATTTATCGAAGATAAATTTAATTTTATCATCCTTTTAATTCCTTAATCCCCTCTACAATTTTATAGCAATAAAACACTAAACCCCCCTATGCTTGCCGTCCACTCTTCCCATGAAGAGTTCAAATTTTTGGCAATTTCCTTGAATTGCTCCTGGCCAATTGCTTGAAAATATTCAAATTAATTGAATAAATTAAAGGCCTAAATTTTCTCCTTGGAATTAATCAATTAAAAATCCCATTAAAGCCAAATAATATCCTTATAATATCCTTATCCCTTCATCACCTCTTCAATTTAAAATACACATTAAAAAGAACCCATGTGCACATTAATTTCTTCCAGCCGAATATTAAGCAACAAAATAAAAAAAAATATGCCTTATCTCTAATCAATTTAAGAGTCCTAAATATTGCCAATTCTACTCTCTTCACGCCAGCAGCAGAGGGAAGGAAAAATAAAATCAATGTGCTGCTCCTGGGGTTCGATCCAGCGACCCCAAGCAGCGCCTCCCCCCTTAAGCGCCCAGACCAACTCTCCCATTTGACTTTCGTGTCAAATAACCGCAATATTTATTTATAAGGCCTTCCAACTTGAGCCCAGCACCGCATAAAAAAATTAAAACACAAACCTCGGCCCCAACTACTCGAACCTAGGACCAGCTAGGTCCCTTGCTGCATGATGCGCCCCAAACCAACTCTTCCACCTGCCTTTCATGTCAATTAGCCCCCTAATTTAATTATAAGGCCTTCCTAGGCCTAGCGCCCAAAAACCCAAAAATTAAAACACCCTTGTTGCCGCCTGGCCTCGAACCCAGGCCCTCTTTAGCGCCACTTCCAGCTCTTAAGCAGCGCATGGAGCCACTTTGCCAACTACACTTTTATGTCCATTTCCCCGGCTATTTATTTTTAAAGCATACCTGGCCCAGTTCCCTTAATTGACGCAAAAAGTGAAACCAAACTGCTGCCTTTGCAGTTCGAACTTGAGACCCCTAGCAATCTTTTAGGCGCACCACGCCACTTCTACCAACCCATTTCTTGCGGCATAAACCCACCTAAATTACTTATAACCCCTAACTCGCCTAGCTTCCCTCCTTTAAACACAATAAAAATAAATTTTAATACTAAGTCAGGCCTAGCTCGGGATTATTTCTAGACCCTAAAATATGCCAAATAATCATAGAATTTAATTCTTCAAGCACACACACATGGGAAAATATTTAAATTACACATAACCCCTAATTTAGGATGTTACAAAACGGTTTGAAGATATTCGAGTTAACGATTAAATTTTGTGGGAAAAACTCTTTGTTGTTCTCTATTTGTAGAAAACAAGTGTATAATAAGTTAAAAACTGATAATTTAATTTGAAATTCCGTATATAAATCTTTAGAACCTAGTTGCAAATCCATAAATTAGAAAACTAATTATAATTTTAAAGGAAACCCAAGCGATTAGTTTGAAAACCGTTTCTAACTGGAATTTGGAAACTTAAGTTTTGGAAAAATCGTATGAGTTATCGAAAACACTAAAGTTGTTAAAGATTATCAAATGATTTATTTTACCCGATGGTAACGTTTTGAAAACCTTTTCGTTTTGTAGTTTAGAAAACTTTGTGCTCAATTTAATATATAAACCATGTAATTTATAAGCCATATTTATAACAAGTCCAAAGCATATAAATAATCCAAAAACATAATTAAAAAGGCCTTATTACAAATCCAAATAAAGATGTAAACCAAATTAAGATAAAATAAAGTACCCAAATCGAAGCTCTTATAAAACTGAATTTTTATTGCATGGCCTCCTCGAGTTCATCCGGCTCCTCATCCGTGATTTTACGAATCACCTGAAAAGATAAGGGAGAAGGTGAGTCACCAAGACTCAGTGCATAAGTCCTTCCCCCGGTTAATGCAACATTCTTACACAATTCATAACTAAGCAATATATATATAATGCACCCAACCTAACCATCCATAACTCCTTTTCTACCCCGTGTGGTACCAAACCACTGGTGGTGCCAAACCACTGGTGGTGCCAAACCACTGGTGACCCAAAGTCACGATATCCAATAATGTGGTGCCAAACCACTGGTGACCCAAAGTCACGAATAATCAAGTTGTGGGGCCAACCCACGTGTGACACCAAATCACTGGCGACGATCCCAATACATCAATGTGGGGCCAACCCACGGTGGTGCTAAGCCACTGGGACGTGTCGCTATGAGGTGCCAAACTTCTGGTGTCCCAAAGACACAAAATATCAACGATCCAGGTGTGGGGCCAACCCACGTGTGATACCAAATCACTGGCGACAATCCCAATACATCAAATGTGGGGCCAACCCACGGTGGTGCGAAACCACTGGGACGAGTCGCTATGAGGTGCCAAACCTCTGGTGTCCCAAAGACACGGATATCAAATCCTTCCCCCTCCTCTCATATCACCCATACCAATGCAATAGATAAACAAATCATGCCATTATACTTTATTAGAAAATCACATAGTAATAATATCATAAATCGTATCATCATGCACCATATTGCAAAATTCATATCGAAATGGACTTACCCGATTCCTTGCTTATACCCATCAAGGTATCATATCAAGATCTCATAGTTTTCCACTTTATTAGCATGATTAGTTATCTATATATATATAAACCGAGTTATAAAGTGTGTAAGGTACACACCTGTCACTAACGCAAGCACTAAATCCCGAAGACCCGATCTACAGAACTCGATCTCCTTGTCCTACATTCGGCCAAACCACAAAACTATAAACAAGGCCATTCGGCCACACCAACACATCCCGAAGGGTTATCGTACGAAATACTAAATCTTACCTATTAACTTACCCAAAACGATTGTCAGAGAATTAAGACTTGAGTTGATTACTTCCAAAATCCCGAGGAGTCCCCTTCCAAAACCGATTGAAGAAAACCAAATGAAGACCTACCCTTGTTGATATTCGGCCAAGACAAATCAAAAAGAGAATGGGAAGTTTCGGCAATATGATTAAATGGTGAAGGGAATTTTTGCTATGGATGATTTGTAATAACAAAAAGGATTCGGCTAGAGTGGAGAAAGAGAAAGGAAAAGGAAGAAAAAGAAAGAAATTGCAATGGGAGAGGGATGTTTTCAGTTTTGAGCAAAAGTGGAAGAAAGAAAAAGAGAAATGGGGAGAAGGAAGATTCGGCCAACCACTAAAGATGAAGAAAGAGATGAAGGGAAAAGGGTTGGTTTTAGGCTACAAAGAAAATAAAATATGAGAGAGACTCAAATGAATATTCGGCCAAATGCCTAAGAGAAAATTTGGCAAACCACAATGGTCTTTTCGGCTTTGACACAAAACAAGAAAACAATGCCAAAACTAAAACAAAATTGTACCTAATGCCCAAGACACAATCGGCTAAGGAGGAAGATTTTGGAGAGGAAAAGAAAAAAAAACAAAAGATGCACAAAATGCAAGAATTGACCAACTAAACCCCCCCAAATTCCTATCAACATTCGGCCAACCCCCCTAGACACCCATACCGTCCACATTCATGTCAAACTTTCTACACAAAACTTTCCATAACAACACACCTTATATCATGCCTTATGTTCTCACATCATCCTTTAATCAATTGATTTCTTTCCCAAACATCAAACTTACCTAAACTATTATTCAACTTACCATAAAATCTAAAGTCTAACTTACCATATGTATAGTTTGACCAACACTTAATGTAAGGTGCATAAAATAAAGTCTTCAAAATGCTCTCCATGCTATTCGAACCATTTCCCTCAAGCAACTCTTCATGCATCATAACCACCTTGCCACTAACTTCTCATGTGCTAGAATTTAACACTTAAATTAACTTAAGTGTCAGATTCACCTAATCCACTTCAATAAATTTTAAATACTAAAAATTATTCTAGCTTAGCTAATAATTCCAAGCCTTCACAAAACTATATTAACTCATGAATTATGCACGAACGCATAACCCCTAAATCTAGGATATTACAGCACACGCCCATGTGGAAGTGTGACACGCCTGTGTAACTTGATAACATGGCCATGTTGACAGATCGGGTGATTCACACGGCCTAAGCATATAGAGACACACTCGTGTTCCACGCCCGTGTAAATTTATTATCTCAATTCGAACCTATAGGGGTTTTCAGACGGCCTGACACATGCCCGTGTCTTAGCCCGTGTGCAAAAACCTTGATATTCTATTTCTAATGTCATCAACCTAATAAGGTCACACGGCCAAGGCACACGCTCGTGTCCTTAGACCGTGTGGCAAATTAAATTCCTAAATTCAGGTGCAGACTTCACACACCTAACACATGCCCATGTCCTATGGTCGTGTCTTCCACACGGTTGAGACACACGGCCGTGCCTCTGCCCGTGTGGTTAATACTGGGCATTCTGTTTTGCCAACTCAGAATGCAGGGGGACACAAGGCCAAACCACACACCCATGGGGCAGATCGTATGTCACACACGACCTAGACACACTCCCGTGTGTCTACCCCTGTGGACAAAATCAAGGTTGTTTACCAAGCCCTTTCTGCCACCCCTACTTGCACCAACATAAGCCATATCAAGCAACCTATTAAATCATGCATATCTATACCAATTACTCAACCATGCAATTTGCACATACATAACAAACATCATCATTTTCATATATCAACAATAAATATTAGCCATCAACTATGGCCTTACACAAAAAGAATTCATCTTCAAATCAAGCCAACATATTTGGCCAAAACAATATGACACTTTACAAAGACTAAGTTCCTATACATGCCATACTCAAAAAGATAAGTCTAACTATACCAAATACTCCAACTGATAGTGTGATCGAGCCTCCGACGTCCTTTGATCCCTGAGCTAGCTTAGCAATACTATAAGAAAATGAAAAGGAAAGAGAGTAAGCACAAGGCTTAGAAGTCATAGGTAAATAATTATCAACAACTACCATGAATTATCATGCTCATAGCACTTTATAAACATGCACATGATTCTCGACTTAATAAAGGCATAACTTACTCATTTTCACCCTTACTAATTATACATCATAGTTTCGAACTCATTCTCATGAATTTCATGTAGGTACCTGTATCACTCACAGCATAATCATAACTTTCCTCACTTTTGACACAAACTTTAACTTACCCATTGAACCAATTGGAATACCAAAGGATACAAGACAAGCCTCACACAAGAGGGTAAAATGCCGATGCCATGTCCCAGACATGGTCTTACACTAGCACACACATCAACGCTGATGCCATGTCCCAGACATGGTCTTACACTAGCGCACATATCAACGCCGATGCCATGTCCCAGACATGGTCTTGCTTCCATAATGTGGCTGATGCCATGTCCCAGACATGGTCTTACACTAGCACACATATCACTTAATTGTCATGGCTTGGGTATCCAATCTATTCCTACGGTCTAACCGTAAGCATATCACATCAACTCTAATTATGCATAATCATAGCAATACTCAAACAATTCATGCAATATCAATTGTTTAATGCATAAATTCAATAACATTGTATTATTTACATACAACTTACCTCGGTATGCAAAAAGTGAGCGACTAAATTGAATTAATATACTAGCTTGGTTTTCCCTCTGTCTAGGTCCGGACTCTATTTTTCTTGATCTATAATGATAAAATTCACTTGTTTAATCACCACATAAATCAAGACATTTTAAATTTTCTATCTTGGAAAAATTACCATTTTGCCCTTAGACTTTCACAAAATTATGATTTTGCCCCTAGGCTCGTAAATCGATTTTCATCAAATTTCCTTATTCACCAAGCCTAGCCGAATATACTATAAGCTTATAGCAACTCACAATTCCTATTATTCCACACATTTACTACTCATTTTACAACCTTTACAAAAAGGTCCATTTCAGGTGTTTTCATGGAAACTCTTTTCATAAAAGTTATTTATTTAACAACCAAGATTCATTTTCTTCCATAAAATTTTAGCAAACAACATTAATGCTCTCATGGAAAAACCTTAGACTTTCAACCATAGTGCAAAATAGTCCCCTCATTAGCTAGATCATGCTACAAGGGTATTAAAAGTACAAAAATTTTCAAGAATAATCATCAAAATCACTTACTTGCAAAGGTTGTAAGTTGCTGAAAATTTTAGGCTTCTAAAACCCCTATTTTGCTGATATTTTCGGTGGAGAGAAGGGTGAATGAAAAAGATGAAGCTTTCTCTCTTTATTTTATTTTATTTCATCAATTAAGTCACATAATTTCCACCAACTTTGACCAATTTCTATTTCTTTGTACCCTATGGCCGATCAACATATTCCTAAGGGCCTAATTGCACATTAGAGACCTCCAATTTAATATTCTATAGCTATTTGACACCTTTAGCTTGTAGAACAAAAATTTTGCACTTTATGCGATTTAGTCCTTTTTCAAAATTAAGCATGCAATCGCTAAAATTAATTCACCAAAATTTTCATGCGTTCATATAATCATGTTGTAACATATAAAATAATATTAAAATAATTTTCTCTGACTTCAGCTTAGTGGTTCCGAAACCACTGTTCCGACTAGCCCCAAAATCGGACCGTTACACTGACATCTTTGTCAATTGCAGGGAAAATGCAGCAGAAGAATTGCCCAGTACAAGTTAAGAATCCTCCACCACCTTACCCTCAAAAACTTCAGAAACAAAAGCAAGAAGTTCAATTCAAGAAGTTTTTAGACGTACTCAAGTAACTTCATATCAATATTCCGTTGGTGGAAGCCCTTGAGCAAATGCCAAATTACGTGAAATTTATAAAGGACATCCTACCCAAAAAGAGAAGACTTGGAGAGTTTGAAACTGTAGCATTAACGAAAGACTGCAATGCATTCCTGCAAGACAAGCTGCCCTTAAAAATGAAGGATCCAATGAGCTTTACCATACCATGAAACATAGGAGATTCTTATTATGGAAGGGCTTTATGTGATTCGGGATAGTATATCAACTTGATGCCAATGTTTGTGCTTAAGCAACTGAGGACTGGTGAGGTCAAACCAACGACAGCCACATTCCAACTAGCGAATAAGTCATTAGCACATCCTGAAGGAAAAATTGATGACATACTAGTACGTGTCCATAAATTTATCTTTCCTGCTAACTTCATTGTGTTGGACTTTGATGCAGATAAAGAAGTTCCTATCATTCTGGGGAGACCATTCTTGGCAACCGGAAGAACATTGATTGATGTACAAAATAGTAAATTTAACATGAAGGTTCATGATGACATGGTAACTTTCAATGTCTTTAATGCTATTAAATCCCCTGATGAGATTAAAGAATGCTCTGTTGTTTCCAAGATGGAATCTCTAGTCCCCCCAGAATTGGAACGCATGTTATTAAGTAATCCGACAAATGACGATGAAGACGATGAATGTTCGGTTTTGTTAGAAGAAAATTTAAAGAAAGTTATTTTTAAAGATCGGTTTAATTCATTAGAGTTGTCATCACAATGATTCAAAGCACCAAAAGCATCTATTGAAAAGCCACATGAATCGAAATTAAATGAAGGAAGAAGGGGATTGACTCAATCTTGGGTATTTGATCTACGAAAAATCAAGTTTCGGTGGTTAAAGGCCAAAGTCATTTATTTCAATTCCTACAGACATTGGGTAAGTCATATTGAGTGTAGACTGGAAAGGATGAAATTACTATGATTACGAATGACGAAAATGAGTTGATTTTGACAAGAACGGACACGAATTGGATAATTAGCAGGAAGCTAAACAAGGATACCAAGAAAGATCATTTCCTGTTCCTTTTCCTTGATCAAATGTTGATAATGATTTTGTGTTTTTCCATTGATGATAGCTTGTGATTTTTGTTAAATAAATGGTCAATTTTTTACCCAAGTACTAGTTTCTTTGAGTTTTTTTTAGTTTACTTTCAATACAAATACTTAAGATCCAAAAAGGTGTTGTCGTTGGGCTTAAAACTCAAGACACTGCTAGGAAGGGAAATATCTAACCATATGCCGCACATCCACATCCAAAAGAACCTTGTTGCCGCACACATTTGTAGCCACAAACCTGTAGCCCTTACCTTGCTCCACCGCTACTTTCAAGTAGTCGCATAATGTATCTCTCTTAACCCTTTAATGTTGCAGCCCTTAACTCCCTAAATCATCACCCTGAACACCTTCATTTGAAGATTCCAACCACCGCACCTAAACCATCCTTAAAACCACTACCCCCTCCATCTCTAAACCTTATCGTTGGCTACTCACCCACCTACCAAAACTAAAATCACCCTTAACATATTTTCTAACTCTGACACTTAGAGTCCCTTCAGCTAGCACCATTCCACGAAGTGAACAATCAAATATAATGGACAGTTTGCAAAACATGCAATGGCAACAACAGGCTTTTTGGAGATACTCAAAAATGCAAGATGACTCAATCAGAAATGCATTTAAGAAAATAGTTCATAACCTGTTTGTTTTTGTGTTTGAATTTCCAGAGTTATATTTCAGCCATGGACTTTAATGTCAAGGAAGGAACAAGATGACTCAAGCAAGAACAAGAATGATGAAGCAAAAGATGGGTCAGATACTAAAAAGTATGCAAATAAAAAAAGGGGGTTTTACTTTTCTTTTCTTTTTTTTAGGATACTTTAAATTTTAGGATTTTCCTTTTTAGTACTTTATTTTTATCTTTTGCATAATAAAACATTAAATTGAAAGGATTAATAAAATTAAGCAAGTTTTTCATTAATTCTTAAAGTTTTTGAAAAATAAGAAGTGTGGTAATAGGAATATACATGTCTAGGATTGGATCTGTCAAGGAAAGGCTTGGTACTTGAGTAATCAAATTTGACTCACCTCCATTTCTTGGGATCCTACTTGGTGTATTCACATTCACTTCTTTGATTTCAAACAATGAGGACATTGTTTATCTTTAAGAAGAGGGACCATAAATTGAATTTTATCTTTAAGAAGAGGGACCATAAATTGAATTTTTCTTTTTCTTCAAAAAGTTATTTTTCCTATCAAATTATAATTAAGTAAATTTTTCTCAAAAATTTAAATTTTTGTTTAATTATGTTAGCTTTAGTATGAATAAAATTCTATTATCTCAATAATTTTTTGTCAGCTAAATTATGACATAAACGCTGATTTTAATAAAATGTACAAGCTAAGCCATGAATTTTTTAATTTCTTAGAAAAACTAAGCATGCATGAAAGTTTAAGTCCCTAGAATTAACTTAGTAATTTCTTGAGGCAAAATTGTAGGAGGCATGGTAATTTGAAAATGATTTAGGCAAAATTTTGTTTGGACAGTTTGAACCTTTCAAGCCAACATTAATAAATATTTATCCCTTGAAAGACTATACGGCCTAATTTTTTTTTCTGAACCTTACATTAACAAGTCATCTTTTCTCTAATATTTATCTTTAAATTGTCCCAAGCACTAGACCCTATTTATTTAGAATACTTTTTTTTAGAATAAGTTTGGAGGAGTTGAAAAGAGGTACTAAATGCTCAAAAATGTTGAAGTACATGTAGTAGTGTGCTCATAAATGTGCTTAAAAAAAATGAGATCATATGTAAAGTGTACAAAGAGCATATGTACTCAGTATTTGCATTTCAAATGTCCAAGGCAAGCTGAGTCTAGGGTTTTTTGCCTAAAATTTATCTATCTTTTACCTACCCCTAGTCAAGCCACATTACAACCATATTAAAGACCTATTGGTTTAGATTTTTGTGCCGACTACATTGGTAGAGAAAAATTGATAAGCTCAACATATGAAAGCATAATTAAACTTAAGGATTGCAACTTAGTTTTAAATAAAGAAGTAAAAGTTAATTGGTATGAACTAAGTACATATTTATTACGAGAAAGCATTTAGTCTATGTTCTTGCTATCATGATAATAATTGAGAATAATTGAATAGTATGTATACTCAAGTTGCATTATTACAGAATTTTATTCTTGAGCATAATTATACTAAACTCAAAATTGTGGAAAGAACAGATTTTTGAAGGAAACTTTTCCAAAGTGATTTTCTTGAATTCTTTTGTAATTTAAGCATTACTCGGGACAAGTAATGAATTAAGTTTGAAAGTGTGAAAACACTGAAGTATATAAATTTTTTCAGCACCTTCTGTAGATTATTTCATGCAAATTTCAAGATTTTCTAATGAATTTTGTGCTTTCATTATAAAATAATTAAATTGAACATGATTTAAGATCCATCTTGAATTTTAGTTATTTTGATATTAAATTTACATAATTCTGCCAATTTTGAGCAACTTTGCATAATAGGAGCAAAATCAACTTGGAAGTCACCTTGGGAAGATTTAATTATTGGGGCATCTTCGAAGTTTTAGCTGATTAATTAGCATACATGAATGCCCAGAAAAATTAATTTGGACTCCTGCAGTGCAATTGGCTCAGTTCTCAATTATGGTGATTAAATTGGACAGCTTTATGTCGAGGAAGAGACCTAAAAATTCAACTTTAAGGGGACTGATCCATGAGAGAGAGCAGTCTAAGTCGACCCAATTTGCTGCCCAAATCAGCTATTTTAAGCTGATTTTAACAATTGTAAAATAGCCCTAAACTTTTCCTCTTACCCATTCCAACCCCTCAATTTCTTACGCTTTCACATTCAAGCACCTAGCTAATTATAGCAAAGCCATCTCAACCACTCTTCCTACTATCAAGGGCCGAACATGGGAAGGGAGATTGGCTGCTATTTTTAGCAAATGCAAGCTGCCTCACAAAAATATCATAGTCTATTCTCTTTTATGTTTTCAATATTTCTCAATGGCATCTCTCGTAAATCCCTCTTCTCTTCTTCTACTCATCAACAGTCTTCCAACACCATCAACTCATCCTCATCAAGTTATCTAAGTTGCTGCACCCGAGCAGCAGCAATGAGCACAAGGAAACCATAATGTGAAATTAAAAGAAAACACAAACCAGTCACCAAGGATTAAAAGATTATTAAACTTACAATATTGATTTTTTTCAAGGTAAGGTGAGATCACCAAGAAAAAAAGATTTTATGGAGATGAAAATAATATTTAGTGATATAATTGTTAAATAAAAGCAAGAAAAAGGTTTAACTAGGTAATATTTATTGGTGGAGTTTTTAGGACTGTATTAAATATTAATTTTTTAAAAATATAAAAGGATTTTCTTTTTATTTAAATTAATTTTAAAATTTTAAAAAATCTGAATAATAATGACGTGGCTTTAAAAGAAAAAAGATTAAAAGTGCCCATTTAGCTAATAAATATTTGAAATAAATCTAAAAATCTAATTTCATAATTTAAGTTCTAGCAACCTAAAGAGAATCCTAATATCTAACTAAAATGAATGGGAACTTATAATTCTAATTAAATATAAAATATAGAAACCTAAAAGAAACTTAAAATATCTGAAGTCAATCCTAAAATTTCTAAGGACTAACTACTAGATAAAATATATCTAAAATTTTATAATATAAATTTAAGCCTAACCTGTGTCCCAAAAACATCAATAATCTTCATACTAGGAATATATATATATATATATAAGAGCAATAATCAAGTAAATTTAATTCAACATACCAATATCATGATAATAAAATATGCATGGTAAATTCTGTAAAAAGAATAAATAAAATGAAATATGAATAAAGATAAATCATTTTTCCTTAAATTAGGGAAATGTGGAAACGGAGGGACTAAAGGAACAATTAATTTGCTCCATTTCTTAAAATCAAGATTAAATTGAATCGACTTTCAAAACTGTGAGGACTGTTATTGAAAAACAAAAAGGCAGAATCCAAAAGGGTAAACTCAGGCACGTGAGCGATTGGGCTGCAAACTTTTCATCCCCCGCCCCCCCCCCCCAAAAAAAACACTATATAAGTCAAAAAAATAAGAAAAGAAACATTTTATTTTCATTTTTCTGAAATTTAGTTTTTAAACTCCCGTTTCCTCTTCTTTCTCTCTCGGGCAGCTCCGCCGCTGGAGAATCCAAGGTTCTTCGGTTTTCAGCGGCGGAGCACCACACGTTGTGATCGGAAACTAAAAAACTTATTTTTTTTTCTTCTTCTTTTTTGTTTTTTCTTCCTTTCTGGGTTTCAAACTAGAAAAGCCTCAGAGGGGAAAATGGAAAAAAGAACTCGAAATTTTTCCCTTTTTTTCGTTAAGGGTTCTCTGTTCCAGATCTACGAAATAAAAAAAAAGGGGGAAAAAGGAAAGGAAAGGAAGCTGGAAGGAATAAACGCATGGATTCACCGAACATTCTTAGAACCGAGGACTTAGTTCGGTGAAAGCCCTTCATCGGAGCTCACCACCATTTGTTTATGCATGCACGTGAAAGTAAATGGCAGTGGAGCGAGGCCGAGGGTCTACCTTTAACGGCGTGTTCAGGGGCTTCTCTTTTTTCAAGGGCTTTTTTTTTTTCTTGCAGGTTATATTCCGCTTTTTAATACTCGTATTATTGTTAATCTCTTATTTTGATTAGTGAAATATGCTTCTTTGTGTTTGTGGTTCTTTCAGTGTTTTACCCTTGCACCGCACCTTATGCTGCTAAAATTTGATTGTCTAAAAAATTGCTCCCTTTTTTGCTTGTGTTCACACCTGCGACACTAAAGTGGGCGTTTGGGCTCCGTTGCTGGGTGGGTCAGACCCAAATTTGACTTAATTGGACTCTGATCCTAATTTAGGCTTGACTAGTAAAGTGGACCTGAAATCAAATTTTAGGCCTTTAAACAAACGGGCCTTTGAATTCTTCTCATTTTTTATAAAAAAGAAAGAATTTGGACTCTTCAATGATAAACCAATTTGAAAGTTGATTGAGCCTTGAAGTGGGTTTAAAAATTTATCAGCAAGCTCAATTAGATTCAAATATGGGCTTGTAAAACTGATTTGGATTCAGACTAAGTTTTAAATCAATTGGGCTCAAATCATTAGGGTTTTTTTTACTTAACACATTTCAATATTAAGCCCAATAATAATAATAATGGCTTGAAAATTATTTTCATTTATTTAAAATTTCCCTCTCTTTAATTTGATAATTTTTCAAAATAAATTTAAATTTTTGTTATGATTTTTCAAAATTAAATTTTAATTTTGGCCTCAACTTAATCATCACGGTTGGTATTAGGTTGCGAAGGTGGTTGGTATTAGGTTGCGAAGGTGTTGTTGAGATGTCTAAAGGAGCACCCATGGGAGGTCTAAGAAACAAAGCAGATCCAAGGATATGTTGTTGATTTTAGAAAATTGTGTGGTCAATCTCAAGGAATCTATAGGGAAAGCAAAGGAAATTCTTGAGGTAGTGAAGACATGTATTAATGAGCTAGATTCGATGAAAGAGCAGTTCAAGGAATATGTGTCGAATGCCTTTAGTTTCAATATGGACGCAGTGGATGCGCTCCTTAATACTGCTGTGAGTAAGTCGACAGAGAAAAATGATGCTCTTGAATCTGGGATAACAGCTATGAAGGAAGAAAACGAAGTCACAATGACAGATTTAAATGCAAAAATCGAGGAGCTAAAGGGAGAGCTTATTGTGTTCAGAGCTGTTGTGGGTAAATGGGTGTTGAGTGCAATACTAAACTAAGAGATTGATATCCCCAAACCAGAAAAGTTTAAGGGGGCAAGGTTCGCGAGAGAAGTAGACAATTTCTAGTAGGAGATGGAGCAATACTTTTATGCCGTGGGCATCAAGGATGACGGTGCTAAGGTAAATACTATTGCTTGATATTTTACTGATTTTGCTCTTATTTGGTGGAGGCATAGGTCCATAGATGAAAAGCATAGTCAAGCTGCAATTGGGACTTAGGAAGAGTTTCAGAATGAATTCAATGAGCAATTTTACCCTCAATATATCGAGAGGGAGGCTTAGGCTAAGTTGCATCGATTTTCGCAAAAAGGCACAATTCGGAAGTATGTAAAGGAGTTCAGTGAACTAATGCTCCAAATTACAGATTTGATTGAGAAAGAGGCATTCTTCTTTTTCATGGATGGGCTGAAGTCATGTGTTAAACAAGAATTGGAATGTCGAGGGGTCTAAGAACTGTCAAAAGTCATGATCGTGGCAGACAGGGGCGTAGCCAGGGGGCTAGCACGGGCCCCGGCCCCCCCTAAAATGTAAAATTGCTTAAAAGGCCCTTAGAATTTTTTAAAATTTTTAAATTAATAAAGGTAAAATTGCACTTTGGCCCTCCCTAAAATTATAAAAATTCAATTTAATCCTTTACAAACTATAAAGATATAAACTATAAAAAATTAAAATTTTATCCGCCCCCCCTAAAATATTATTCTGGCTTCGCCCCTGGTGGCAGAACCTTTAATCGAGTTTGTTCCGAGGAAAGACAAGTTCAAGTCTTCTAAGCCCAGAGAGAAGAGCAGTGATAGGGAACATAAAGATGGACATGTTGAGTTTAGTGACAGTAATGGTGGCCATAGTGGTAATGGGAAACCAAAAAATGGGAAGAGGAAACCCGAAAGTCGTGGGAAAATAAGAAAAGGCTATTGAAATGCTTCATTTATGAAGGTCCGTATACGGTGAGGGATTGTCCAAAGTGATTTCTGTTTTCTGCCATCAGAGACAATGACAAGCTAGAAAAAGCTTCGATGAGACTTGGTTCGATTGTGCGTGGGGTCGAAACCAAAAGGGGCAATAAGAATGAGAAAAAGCCAATGAAGTGTTTCTTATGTTGTGGTCCGCATAAGATGTGGGACTATCCAGAGAGATCTAAACTGTCCGCAATCACTAAAGAAGTTGAAGCGGAGCTTGTTAAGGATAAGGTGTTGGATCTTGGATCAATGATGCTCAAATATGCTAAGGCGAAAAGGGATTGCAAGTATAAAAGGTTGATGTATGTGAACATCAACATCGTAGGTCAGAAAAATAGTGTTCTTATTGATACAGAGGCATCAGACCTGTTCATATCGAAGAAAGCTGAGGGTAAACTTGGTCTCTCAGTGAGTGAATCAACTAAGAAGATTAAGACTGTTAATTCTAAAGAGGTTTCGACTGTGGCTGTAGCACCAAGTGTTGAACTAAAGATCGGTTAATGGAAAGGCAAGGAAAACTTCGAGGTAATCTACTTAGATGATTACTTAGCTAAACTTTTCTTGACAAGATTAATGCTCTTTTGGTTCCTTTTTCCGATTGTATATGCATCCTGGATACTCGACAACCACAATGCGTTGTGTCAGTAAGTCGAGATATGAAGGACGGAACGAAGGTATTATCGACAATCTAGCTAGCTAAGGATATTTCATATGGGAGGAATATTGACTTAGTAGATGAGAGTGCTATGAAGACGCCTTTGGGAACGCTAAAGGGGCAGAAAATCGATATAAAGCTTGTTGAGTCATTAGAGGGTCTATCACCTAAAAGAGATGTGGGTTGTGCATCAGGCTTTAAGGGCAAAGTAGTGATGCAAACTGGTCAAACGAGACGAGACAAGACGAGACGAGTAAATGCAACAAGCAAGGTACATCTCAAACACTTTGGTATTGTTTTACATTTTGACTTACCATTGGCTTGAAAAAGACACATGGACCCTTTCAGAGTTTTGAAGCGGGTAAGTTGATAGGCTTACAAACCAGAGTAAGTGACAAGACTCAAGATGAACCCAATGTTGAATGTAGGCATGCCTAAACCTATTTGTGCGGATCAAGAGGATCCCGATTGAGGCAAGTCACAATGGGGGCAAGTAAGAGCGATGGCCTCTTACAATTGAGATGTACAAAAGAGAAATACAGTGCGAGGTAGGCGATGACGGAGACATAAACTGAGGCAAATGTTTTGAAAGGTGGGATGACCTGACAGAGAGAAAAGTCAGGAACAGCAGAGCATCGACACCGTTTTGAGACGAGTCCAACCAGTTCCATTTCAAAGACGGAGCAAGGGTGTCTCGAGAATGGGTTGGGGAGAATGTCATAGGCCGCAACTCAAAACCCGTGACCATTGCACACAAAACGACCCATAGAGGTCAACTTATTAAATGGGGCTCATTTAACCCACATGAACTATCTCGATTTATGGAATTCGTGGAGAAACCTGTAACACTCGAATCCGTCGCTGAAATAGGGTTACGGAGCATTTCCGTAAGTTACAGAACAAATAACAAACATTTCATAATTCTTTAGTATTCATATAAAATTTCCAATCAAATTTCATGATATAGTCCCTTGCATGATAGAGACCCAAATCGTGCTTTAGAATCAGGTCGGGACCAAATCGGGTACTCAGAAATTTTTTGTGAAATTTCAAAAATTTTCCTAGGTACAGGGGTCACACGCCTGTGTGATCAGGCCGTGTGGCTCAGACGGCCAAAGACACGCCCGTGTCTTAGGCAGTGTAACTCTCTGACTTACGTCACACGGTCAAATTACACGTCTGCGTGCTAGGCCGTGTATGGGTGCAGGGGTCACACGACCAAGCCACACGCCCGTGTGCCAGGCCATGTGATCAATTCTAAGCATTTTGTTTTTCCATTTTAAAGATGCAGGGAACACACGGCCAGGCCACGCGCCTATGTGCTAGACCGTGTGTCACACACGGCTGAAACACACGCCCGTGTTGTAACACCCCTAACCCATATCCGTCGTCGAATTAGGGTTACGAGTCATTATCGAACATAGCACAATTCAGAACAGACATTTATTACAAGTCTAATTTAGTAATTTAAAACTCAGCAAAACACTTATCTTAACCACTTTTGAACTTAAATCTACTATATTACTTTCATTGGCATATTTTAAAAATTATTCAAATATATATATCATTACACATCATATACCAAACATATAATAACTATTTATCATAAGCCAATTATCAAACATCTCATTTTATAATCTAAGCATGTTCACATATTAAAATCAATTATCAACCACACAAAAATGCAATTTTGGTTATCATACATTATGGCCGAATATATTAATGGTTATTAACAAACGTGATACGCATTCACATCCAAATAAAATAAACCATAACTCAATTTAGGTATCACTCATTTATGCGGCATTGATTTCATTTAAACTAACATGATTTAAAACTCAACATCCTTCTTTCCTAATCACCAAAATCATACGCATATGACCTTGATATCTTAAGCCATTTTAAGCACAAATAACTACAAATACTCATAATTCACATGCCAATTTTATATGCTTTAATATGTGCCAAAATTTCATTCACATAATTAAGTTGAATTGTTTTTTTATTCGGTCATTCTATATAACATTCAATACATAATATATATTTAGATAAATATACTATAAACCAAATATCATGCTTATCTTTATAGTTCCAACGCCTTGTTCATATATACAAATACACTTACATTACCAAAGAAACTAAACCTCAAAAACCACATCAACTTCATTTCATCTATATGCCATTATAAACCAATTATTAAACTAACCACATATACAATTTGAACCTTATACCAAACTTATTTATTTCATTTTCGTTTTATAACATTCAAAACATATACATTCATGCCTTTATAAACCGACCCTAATTAATCTAACAGCATAGTCGAACACACAACACAACCAAACCATATATTTACCCATTTTAATTCATCATATATCCGAATACACAAGCACATTATAACCAATTTTGTAGCAACCCATATGGCCGAACATGCACAAATTATTACATATCATATAACCTAACTTAATGAACATTCCATCAATAATATACTTAGCATCTCACTTATATTTTCAAATCCGCACCTCAAGACTTATACTTATCATAAACCATGACTTAATTCAAGCATTCATTAGCAAAGCATATCAACCAAGTTACACATAAACTCACCTTGAACGAGATCATACACACAGACATAAACATAGCAACCATGTTTCACATATAATAAACCAAGGCCAAATTGCTAAAACCAAACACATAAAGCACTTAACCAAGAACACATAAAACCGAACTTAAATATAGTGATCAAGCCATTTTCGCATGGCTATATATATACATGTTCCAAAATCAGACATTCCATCTATGCTATACATGCCATAAGCCCAAATTCAACTTAGTAAAATACCGAAAAACTGTCGATAGTGTGATAGGCTTTGCTGACGATCCCCAAGCTCGTAACGTGACTTCAAAATCTATAAAACAAAAGTAAACAAAAAACACACAGAGTAAGTTATTTAAGCTTAGTAAGTGATAAGCAAAATATATATCATGATTGTATATTAACACTAAGTTAATAAGGCCGAATATACATATCCTCAAATACCAAGTTATCATTATAATCATACATTCATATATCATATGGATAAATGCATAATTACACATGAACAAATATATAAATCTCACTACTAATATCACATATATCTCATTTGGTCGAATATGCACAATCACATATGCTTACACATAATTCACATTTATAACTTAAACATTTATGCAATCAATTTAACATCCAACTTACCTTATTTTCACAACTTAGGATAAGCACATACCTGAATCTTTTTATTCGATTTCACAATCGGTCTTTACTTAACATTGCCCGTTAAACCGTTCGGAATTAAAAAGGATACGCGGATAGTAGAAAGCTCGTACAATGCCAACGTCCCAGACGTGGTCTTACATGTAATCACATATCGATGCCACTGCCCCAGACAGGGTCTTACACGAATCAAATACGATGCCAATGTCCTAGACATGGTCTTACACGTAAACACAAGTCGATGCCAACGTCCCAGACGTGGTCTTACATGATAACACATATCGGAAATCCTATGTCATGACGTATGTATCCTATTTATTCCTAGGGTTCATACGGGACTTTCGGACGTTGAATCTCGATCGAATCGAACTCGAAACATAATTCTCTATCTCATAATCACATTTGGCCAAAACACACACACACACACACACACACACACACACATATATATATATATATATATTCGAATAATTCAATTCATCACATAACATTTATATATTCTCAATTTAACAACATTTAAATGCTTATAAACTTACCTCGGATATCGACGGACGAAATCGACTACTCGACTACTTTCGACTTCCCCCGATCTAATTCCGTTTTCTTTCGTTCTTGATCTAAATAAATTCAAATTTAACTAATTTAATCACACATTCGTTCAATTTAATCCAAAAACACATAAATAGGAAAGTTACCATTTTTCCCCTGACATTTCACACTTTTTGCAATTTAGTCTCTATTGCATAAAACATAAAATACACAAAATTTGCATATACCATAACTAGGCCGAATCTTCCTATAGTCCATATAAGTCCACACATTTCATTTATTTCACATTTTAGTCCCTCAAAATATTATTTTTACAATTTAGCCCTAATTACTCAAATTCACCAAAAATTTCAAGACAAAACATGTTAATCCTTCACATATCTTTAATATTTCATCATCAAACAACAAAACCACAAGCTATCATCAATGGCAAAACACAAAATCATCGTCAATTTCAAAAATTCAAGCATGGGTTTTGTAGTACTCGAAGTAACGATCTCAAAAACGTAAAAATTATCAAAAACTGAGCTAGTTACATACCTTAATCAAGCTTGGCTATGGCCGAATGTGGCTTGTTCTTTTTTATTTCTTTTTCTTTTAGTTTCGGCACAAAAAAGATGAGTATGGCTTGTTAATTTATGTTTGTTTATTATCTTAACTTATAATATGTTAATTATTATTTTAACTTTTATATTTAACATAAAAACTATATTAATTTTAACTTTTATATTTAACATAAAAACTATATAATATATCCTTAATGTCGTCCACTACCTTATTAATGGCTAAATTACAATATAAAGCCTCCATATTAAAAGAACAACCATTATTCAGCCCCTTTGAATTTAACCACTAAATTTTCATTTTACGCGATTAAGTCCTTTTATTAAATCGAGCACTCAAACGACGAAATTAAAACACGAAAATTTCACACAAGCAAATTAACACATAATAAACACAAAAGATACTTTTAAAATATTTTTCGGACTCGGATTTGTGGTCCCAAAACTACTGTTCCGATTAGGGTCAAAATCGGACTGTTACATGTGTGGTCGAAAATAAGCTATTTTTCAAGCCACATTTCTCACCCAAATTGTCATCCACCTATACCAACACTTTTAACATGTAGCGACCTAAAATTTGTTACGGGCGCTAATTGAGAAAATTATTGAACATTTGAAAACAAAATTTCGATTTTATTAAAAAAGGGAGTCGCCACCGATCTTTTTTCTAGGTGTGATCGGACACCTAATAAATCCTCTTTTTTTAAAGAAAAATTATTTTTTAAAATTTTCTAAAAAAAAGGGCCGAGTTTAGGTCTGCGTCAAAATTCCAGAGAAAAATAGGGTTCGGGAGTCGGTTACGTGCGAGGAAGGTATTAGCACCCTCGCGACGCCCAAAATTGGTATCTTGTTAAACGCGTGTTATATTAATTTTCAAAAATACAGGTGCAATTTAATATTTAATCGTGATCTGTTTTAAAACACGTGAATTTTTGAAAAACACAAAAATTTTGAAACGCGAGAATTTTTTAAATACGAAAATTTTTGAAACACGAAAATTTTTTTTTACACTCGAGAATTTTTAAAAAAGGAAAATTTTGAAAACACGAAACTTTTGGAAAACACGAAAATTTTAAAAACACGAAAATTTTGAAACGCGAGAATTTTTTAAAACACTAAAATTTCTAAAAACATGAACATTTTGAAACTCGAGAAAATTTTTTAAAACCTGAGAATTTTTGAAAACACTAAAATTTTGAAACTCGAGAATTTTTAAAACTTGAGAATTTTTAAAAACACGAAGATTTTTGAAAACACGAAAATTTTGAAACTCGAGAATTTTTTAAAACCCGAAAATTTTTGAAAACACGAAAATTTTTGAAAACGAGAAAATTTTGAAACTCGAGAAATTTTTTTTAAAACCCGAAAATTTTGATAACACGAAAATTTTTAAAAACGCGAAAATTTTGAAACTCAAGAATTTTTTTTAAAACCCGAAAATTTTGATAAATTACATATTGACATAGTATAATCTAAAAATGAAATTTTAATAATTTAAAAATAACTACAAAATAACCATTTTATTTTAGAATCCGAGAATTTTGTTTTTTAGATTTTTTGATTTTTTAAAAGGGCGTATCATATTTAACAAGAACCGACGATATTCACCCAACATAGCGATGAAATCAACGACTAGTGTTAAACCGATTCGTTGCCTTATTTATTAAAATTATCAAAATTAAAAGTAAAATAAAATTAAAAAATAAAAATGCTAAAAGTATTAATAATATTAAAACGAGATGTCATCGAAAATATAGGAATTAAATTTTAAGTGTATAAAGAAAAATTACCGAAACGCTCAAAATTACAGGCCTGATCGAATGGTTTACGAGTCTCGATTTTTTTCTTCCTCTTTTTTCTTTTTCCTTTTCTTCTTTTTTCTTTCTTTTTCCTTCTTCTTTTTTTTTTTGCTGTTGGGCCGAGGGTTGGGCTGCTGAAAATTGGGCCTGCTGTTGGGCTGCCCTTTTTGGGCTTCTTCTTTTTTGGGGGCTGCCTTTTTCTTTTTCTTTTTTTTTTGTTTTTTTATTGGGCCACTGGGACTTGGGCCTGTTGGGTGTGGGTCACGCGGGTCGGTTTGGGTCGCTCGGGTCAGGTTGGGTCAGCCCGACAGTTAAAAAAATATTTTTTTTCTTTTTTTCTTCTTTCTTCTTTCTTCCTTCTTCTTCTCCTTCCTTCTTCTTCTTCCTTCTTCTTTCTTCTTCTTCTCCAACCACCGCCGCCGTCGACGCCGTCGCCGCTTCCTCGCCGTGGTGCGACGCCTTCCTCTTCTTTTCCTCTCTTCTCTTTTCTCTTTTCTCTCTTTTTCTTCCTCTTTCTCTTCTTTTTCGTGGGTTATTTTTTTTTTGAATTTATTTGCTTGCCGATTTTTTGGGGATAAGAACCCATTTTATGCTTGTTTTCTTGCAGTTAGCAGGTGGCTAGGGATGAGGGAGGCCATGCCCTAGGCCGGCGGCCGGAAATCAAGGAGGATAGGTGCCCCAAATCACCTAATCTGCCAGAAGGACCAAATCGTAAACGCAGTGAAACTTCTGGGGCCAAAGCATAATTTTGAGAAAGATAAGGGGTCAAAATGTAATTTTGAAAAGTTCAGGGGTTAAAATATAATTTAAGGAAAGTTTAGGGATCAAAATGCATTTTTTGTATTTTTTTCAATTTTTTTAATTTTGAAAATTAAACACATAGTTAAGCCGGGTAAAATTTAGTGCTTACAACTGCCCCTCTTTGCTCATCGCTGTGAAACAGGGATAGAGCAAAGACTTAAAAGCACTAAATTTTGTTCGATTGTCCAATCCTTATTCTTTATTTTTAATGAAAAACAGAAATCGAAAATAGCTCGTCATGCGACACGAAGCTCAACTCACTTCTCGGATTATGAGTTGATCTTTGAAAAACAAAAATTGAAAATACGTCAGCGTATAACCTGAGGCTCAACTCACCTCTCGCAATATGAGTTAATTTTTTTGAAAAACAGAAATTGAAAATACCTCAGCGTGTGACCTAAGACTCAACTCACTTATCACAATATGAGTTGATTTTTGAAAAACAGAAATTGAAAATACCTCAGCGTGTGACCTAAGACTCAACTCATTTCTCGCAATATGAGTTGATTTTTGAAAAGCAGAAATTGAAAATACCTCAGCGTGTGACCTGAGGCTCAACTCACCTCTTGCAATATGAGTTGATTTTTTTTAAAAAAAAAACAGAATTTGAAAAATACCTCAGCGTGTGACTTGAGGCTCAACTCACTTCTCGCAATATGAGTTGATTTTTTTGAAAAACAGAAATTGAAAATACCTCAGCGTGTGACCCGAGGCTCAACTCACCTCTCGCAATATGAGTTGAGTTTTTTTTTTGAAAAACAGAAATTGAAAAATACCTCAGCGTGTGACCCGAGGCTCAACTCACCTCTCGCAATATGAGTTGATTTTTTTTTGAAAAACAGAAATTAAAAAATACCTCAACGTGTGACCTAAGGCTCAACTCACCTCTCGTAATATGAGTTGATTTTTTTGAAAAACAGAAATTGAAAATACCTCAGCGTGTGATCTGAGGCTCAACTCACCTCTCGCAATATGAGTTAATTTTTTTAAACAGAAATTGAAAATACCTCAGCGTGTGACCTGAGGCTTAACTCACCTCTCAAAATATGAGTTGATTTTTTTTGAAAAACAGAATTTGAAAAATACCTCAGCGTGTGACCTGAGGCTCAACTCACCTCTCACAATATAAGTTGATTTTTTTTGAAAAACAGAAATGAAATAATTTTAAAAAATATCAGAATTTCAAAACATATCATCTGGTGGAACTCGGATGTCTTCTTTTTCCTTGATTCAGTACAACTATCATCAAAACCTCTTGCTCTACTGGAGTACATGTATACGTCACGCATGATGTCATCATGATATGCACGTGTTTGTCTTAAATGCTTTTATGCCTACATGATTATGCCACGCACCTTGGGCTTGTTTGTCATATATCCCTTTGCGTTATGATTTTCGTGATGATCTACATTCATTGCTTCGATTCTCGACTTTCCTTTCAGGTTTGTACCCATCCTCAAGCTTTACGAGTAATCTGCGTTTCTCGTATATCACCCTTTTGCCCCCTGTTGAACTTTGTCCTTGCTTTGAGGCTCTTGTACTTATCAAATTCTCATCCGGGTAATGCTCAACATTCATTTTGTTTAGAGTGTGTCATTTCACTATTTATCATTTAAATAAACCATACATGAGATGCATGAAAATGGCAAAGTAGGTATGAAAGGGATACCTCACATTCATATTTATTTCAAAAGCAACAAGCAAAGAAAATTGACAAGGAATAGTTCAATAAAGAAAACATTATAAAGAAAGGAAAGCAGATTCAATTGTCACAAATGGTCTAGATATCCAACGCATGAACTTCTCCACTTTTCTTCATCCTGGATCTTTTCGAGCAAAGCTTCTTGTGTAGAAGATTTCGAGCTTCTGAGAATGCTTTAAATATTGTAACTTCATTCTTTGACTCCCCGTTAAAAATGTCTTGCTCCTTAAATTCGAACCCCCTTCATTAGGACGCCCTTTCAGATTTTCATCCTAATCTTTTTTGTTTATCAAGAAGCCTTTTTCGGGTTTTCATCTTGATCTCTCTCTTTTTTTTTACCAAGATGCCCTTTCAGGTTTTCATCTTGATCTTTTTTTAATCAAGATGCCCTTTTCGGGTTTTCATCTTGATTTTTTTTATCAAGACGCCCTTTCGGGTTTTCATCTTGATCTTTTTTTAGGCATAATATTTCTTCATAGCATCTGAGTTCACTGGATTAGTTAACTCCTTCCCGTCCATCTCAGTGAGAATCAAAGCTCCACCCGAGAAGGCCTTCTTTACGACATATGGCCCTTCCCAATTTGGTGCCCATTTTCCTCGAAAGCCTTTTTGTATTGGGAGAATCTTTCTCAGTACGAGTGTCCCTCGCGGACCTTTCTTGGTCGCACCTTCTTGTCATGGGCCGTGATCATTCTCTTCTGATACATCTGTCCATGACAGATTGCCTTCAAGTGTTTTTCTTCGATAAGATTTAGCTGGTCATATCGAGCTCGAACCCATTCTGATTCCTCTAGTTTCGACTTCATTAAGACTCGTAGAGAGGGGATCTCAACTTTGATGGGCAGCACAACTTCCATTCTATAGACCAGAGAGAAAATAGTTGCTCCCGTAGATGTCCGCACAGATGTGCGATATGCATACAAAGCGAATGGTAGCTTCTCGTGCTAGTCTTTATATGTCTCAGTCATTTTCCCAATAATCCTATTAATATTTTTGTTGGCCGCTTCTACAGCTCCGTTCATTTTCGGGCGATAGGGTGAGGAGTTATGATGTTTTATTTGAAATTGCTCACACACTTCCTTCATCATCTTATTGTTCAGATTCAAAGCATTATCTGAAATGATTCTCTCAAGCAAACCATATCGACATATGATCTCTTTTTTAAAGAACCCGCAAACTGCAGTCTTCGTCACATTAGCAAACGAAGTGGCTTCTATCCATTTTGTAAAGTAATCTATAACCACAAAATGAATCGGTGCCCATTAGAAGCCTTTGGGGAAATTGGCCCTATAACATCCATGCCCCACATAGAAAAAGGTCACGGAGAAGTCATGACATGAAGGGGCGAAGGGGCTGCATGAATTTTATCGCCGTAAATTTGACATTTGTGGCACTTTCGTGCGTAACTAATGTAGTCATTTTCCATCGTCAGCCAGTAATAATCGAGTCTCATAATCTGTCTAGCCATAGTGAAACCATTGGCATGCGTCCCACAAATTCCTTCATGGACATCTTCAAGTATTTTTCTGGCTTCAACAGCATCCACGCATCTCAGGAGCACTTGATCTTTTCCTCTTTTGTACAGGGTATCCCCATCAAGGACAAATCCAACCGTCATTCTTCTGATTGTTCTTTTGTCGTTCTCATTTGCTTGCTCTGGATACCTTTGATTCTTGATATATTCTAAGATATCATGGAACCATGGCAGTCCATCTGTCTCTTTTTCAATGCTAAAACAATGTGCAGGGACCTCATATATGCTTATTTGGAGAGGCATTATTTCCATTTCTCTGTTTGCTTTGAACATTGAAGCCAAAGTGGCTAGGGCATCAGCCAATTGGTTTTCTTCTTGTGGGAAGTAATTAGAAGTCACTTCTTTGAATTCTTTAATCAGTTCTGCAACTAGATCGCGATATTTAACTAATTTTGAATCTCTCACTTCTCAATCTCCACGAATTTGGTAAATCACCAACGCTGAGTCCCCGTACACCTCTAAGATTTCGATGTTTCGTTCAATAGCTGCACGAAGTCCCATGATGCAAGCCTCATATTCCGCTACGTTGTTGGTACAGAAGAAATTTAATCTGTCAGTGAGCGGATAATGGTTCCCCTCTGGTGACACTAAGACTGCTCCAATCCCATGCCCTAATGCATTCGATGCACCATCAAAACTCATCTTCCATGATTTCTCTTTTGATGACTCACACTCTTTTTCTGTAATGCACATCAAATCTTCGTCTGGGAAATCAAATCTCAATGGCTCGTATTCCTCCGTTGTTCAAGTTGCTAAGAAGTCAACTATTGCGCTCCCCTTTATTGACTTTTGGCTCACATAGACAATGTCGTACTCCGATAGTAGGATCTGTCATCGTGCCATTTTTCCTAAGAGTGCAGGTGATTCCATCATGTACTTTATTGGGTCCAGCTTTGAAATTAACCATATCGTATGATACAACATATATTGTCTGAGCCTTCGAACTACCTAGACCAAAGCACAACAGAATTTTTCAATTGACGGGTACTTTGCTTCATACTCTGTGAACTTCTTGCTGAGGTAGTAAATCGCCCTTTTTCTTTTCCCCGACTCATCATGTTGCCCCAGTACGCAACCCATTGAATTTTCGAACACAGCCAGATACAATATTAACGGTCTTCCGGGAGTTAGTGGTACTAGCACTGAGGGGCTAGACAAATACTGTTTTATCTTATCAAAAGCCACTTGGCACTCCTCGTTCCATTCTCCTGGATTATGTTTTCGAAGGAGTCGGAAAATTGGGTCACACTGGTTGGTAAGTTGAGCAATGAATCAAGTGATGTAGCTCAACCTTCCTAAAAAGCCTCTGACTTCTTTTTGTGTGCGCAGAGGTGGTAGTTCTTGTATGGCTTTTATCTTATCTGGATCAACCTCAATGCCTCTCTCACTGGCAATGAAGCCTAGTAATTTTCCTGAGGTAGCCCCGAACGTACACTTGGCTAGATTAAGCTTCAACTGGAACTTTCTTAGTCTTTCGAACAATTTCCAGAGGTTCCCAACATGCTCTTTTTCCCCCGAGATTTGGCAATCATATCATCGACGTAGACTTCTATTTCTTTATACATCATGTCATGAAACAACATCACCATGGTCCTCTGATATGTTGCCCCAGCATTCTTCAATCCGAACGGCATCACCTTATAGCAGAATGTCCCCCACATCGTTACGAAGGTAGTTTTCTCCATATCCTCGGGAGCCATTTTTATCTAATTATAACCCGAGAATCCATCCATGAAATAAAACAATGAATGTTTTGCTGTGTTATCCACCAACGTATCGATGTGTGGCAAGGGAAAATTATCTTTAAGACTTGCTCGATTCAGATCGCGACAATCCACGCACATTCGTACCTTGCTGTCTTTCTTCGGTACTGGGACTATGTTAGCTACCCATTCTGGGTATTTGGAGACTTGTAGGAAGCCAGCATCAAATTGTTTCTTGACTTCTTCTTTTATCTTTAACAGCATTTCAGGTCTCATTCGTCTTAGCTTCTGTTGAATAGGTTTGCATTCTGGTTTCAATGGGAGTCTATGGACTACTACATCTTCGTTCAAACCTGGCATGTCCTGATACGACCATGCAAATACATCTTTGTACTCATGAAGTAAGGCGATTAAATCATGTTTGGTATTCTCTGAAATGGAGGTCTCAATCTTCACTTCTTGCCTCTTTTCTTCATTTCCCAAGTTCACTGTCTCAACAGATTCTTGATGGGGTAGAATTTGTTTATCTTCTTGTTCTATCATTCTTAGTAAGTCAGGAGACGAGACATAATCCTCAGCATTTTCCACAGCTTCAAATTCTCCTAAACAAATAGCTTTCTCGAAATCGATTTCAGGACTTGTGACAGGATTGCTCATGTCGTTGATATCTGAGCACCTGAAAGGTGAATGGAAAAGAAAACTATAGAGGAGCATCAATGTATGAGAATCAACAAACATAATGTTATGGCATGATATGAGATACATGTAGGGACAAGCTATGAGAAGGGGGAATAATTATGAAGTTAATGAGAATGAAAAGATTATGACAAAATGCATCTCCATTAATGTTCATTTAAATGATAAATAGCAAACATAAGCTCTTACAAAAGAATCCTACTATTACTTAGGGGCACACAAAAAACGAGAGTTAACATTGATCATTACTCTGGAGAGGACTTAGAAACTACAAGAAGGTCAACAGCAGTCCAATTATTCAAAACGAATCCAGGAGGACAAGGGCGTATCACTGAAACATCTTTAATTGCATCATCCCCTTTGTCAATAACATTTATACTGACATTCTGAAGACCCCTTTCAATCAATGGCAGCGTGCTTCGTGCATCATCTCGCCCTGGGTACATCATTCCTGCAGATGTAAATGTTTTTGACAAAGGAGGATACGCTATGGGCTCCCATTCCAATTCCCGCCTGAGGCTCTTGCAATCCTCCTTTCTTGATCTTTCTACAACTTTTTTCTTCTTTGTCGCATGTTTGCCTTGAATCCTAAACCGTATCAAGCCTTGTGATGTACTGGTTTTAGTGCTCTAACTATCCCTTGCTGATTTCTTCCGAAACCTTTCTTCGCTCGGGCTCCCTTTCCAACAGTCAACTTAATTCCCATCTTGGTATTCCTTGACAGCTTGGGTGTAGGAATGCTATTTCCTTCAGCAACAAATGTAGCATTGATAAATTGAAGGAATGGAAGGAACATTCTACTGCATCTTTGTTTACTTCGATGTAGGGTGTGTCAGTAGAAATAGATGCAACAATGTCTTCTTCACCAGTGATGTGATCAAGCGGCTATCCATAATAAACTTTACTTTTTGATGGAGAAATGAAAGAACTGCCCCAACAGAATGGATCCAAAGCCTCCCTAAAAGGCAATTATACGAAGGTGTGATGTCCATGACCTGGAACTAGATATCATATGTACATGAGCCCACTTATAGAGGAATTTCGATCTTCCCCATGACCTCCCGTTGTGTCCCATCAAATGCCCTTACTATAGAGTGACAAGGCCTCAAATAAGACATATCAATCGACATCTTTGAAAGCGTGGCCAAAGGCATAACATTGAGTACAGACCCGTTGTCAATGAGCACATTCGGTATTATATAACCCTTGCAACTGGTTGTGATGTGCAGTGCTTTTACGGAGCCCCTACCATTTGGCGGTATTTCGTCATCACTGAAAGAGATGAAATTATCCGCATTCAGGTTGTTCATCCACCTATCAAGCTTTTCAACAAATACATTGCTCGCCACATAAGCTTGATTTAATACTTTTAGCAAAGCATTCCGATGTGGTTCTGAATTCAACAGTAAAGATAATATCGAGATTCGCGCCGGTTGCTTGTTTAATTGTTCTACGACGTTATATTCACTATGCTTAATGAGCTTCAAGAATTCATGTGCTTCCTCTTCATTCACAGGCTTTTTAATTTCTTGTTCAGACGGAGTTTCAAACTCGACCTTAGCCTCATGAATCGGTGCCTTTCCTTTTTGGTTCGAGTCATTAGTCTTCTTCCTTGGTTCAACCACCTTAGAAGAATAACATCTCCCACTGTGGGTAAAGTGTCCCACTTCACCAACACTTCCAGTCGTAGCTTTGGATCTTTCACCTTCAGGTATGATAATGTTGACATCATATTTCCATGGTACCACCTTGTTGTCCTTGTAAGGGAAAGGAGATGGTACTTCAATTATCATCTTTGGTTTCACTTTTTCCTTTTTTGCCTCGTAATAAATCACCAAAGGTCGATCGATGCTATAAGGGGAACCTAATTATTGATTATCAGAAGCGCATACTTCTCCTTCATCGGCCTCTTCCACTCTATTAAAGATCCCAACCTCCTTATTGTCCATCATGTCTTGAAGTAATTTTTTGAACCCCTCACAAGACTAGATGTCATGCCCTTCTATGCCATGGAAGACACAAAAACTCTGACCTTTTGTACTTCCTGCCTTGAAACTTCTGTTGAGTGGACAGAACAAACCCTTCTTAGCCATTATTTCTCATACCTTCCACAAAGGTATCTTTATTTCAGAAACACAACTTTTGGCTCGCCACCTGTCTTCCTTTGTCATCGCGCTCACGTTCCCTTCAGTATGGTTAGGGAGCGGATTTCCAGCCATATTACTAGCACCATCAAATCGTAAAATGCCTGCATCAATAAGACCTTGAACCCTCCTTTTAAAGGTAAGACAATTTTTTGTATAATGCCCTTGGTTTCCAGCGTGGTACATGCAACTAGCATTAGGATCGTACCATTTTGGGTATGGAGGCTTCAGGGGTGCCATATAATGTGGGGATATTAATTTTTTTTCCAATGGTTTTGGATAGAGCTCTCCGTATGACACGAGAATAGGCGAATTGAGGTTTTTCAAGATTGGGTCTTGTCGGTCTTTGTTTATTTTTGGGTTGTCTTTGAGCAGGCATGGTATTTGGCGGGACCATGGCGAGTGGTCTTTGGTTATTTGTGGCGTAGACGGGGTAAGGAGGAGGTGCTTGATAGTAAGGGCTTTGGGGAGGAAAATAGAAGTTTAGAGGTGGGCCATATCGAGGTCGTGGTTGGGTTGGGTGCGGAGTATAGTGGCTCTCAGTGCCAACCATATGGGTTTCTGCCTCTTTTTCTTTATGGGTACTGCCCTTTTCGAACTCTCGGGGCCTTCTATCCTTCTACTCTTGATGGCATTCTCTATAAGTTCCTCGGATATTACAATATCTGCGAAGTCTTTCATGGCGCTTCCTACCAATTTATCATAAAACGGCGTTTTCAAAGTGTTGATAAAGAGGACCGTTATCTCAGTTTTAGTTAATGGGGGTTCTACTTGGGCTGAGATATCCTTCCATCTTTGCGCGTATTGCCTAAAAGTCTCTGTCGGCTTCTTTTCCATCATCTGCGGAGTTAGTCGATCAGGCACTATGTCGGATACATGCTTGTATTGTTCACAAAATGCTGATGCTAAGTCTTTCCATGATCGAATCCTTTCTCTACTGAGTTGATTATACCATCGAAGAGCCGATCCGACCAAGCTGTCTTGAAAATAGTGTATTAGCAATTTATCCTCGTTCACGTAACCAGTCATCTTCTGACAAAACATGATAAGATGCGCCTTTGGACATCTTGTTCCATCATATTTTTCAAAATCTGGCACTTTAAATTTCGGAGGCAGAACCAGGTCGGGCACCAAACTGAGCTCTTTGGCACTCAGTGCAAATAAGACTTCAGTACTTTCTATCACCTTGAGCCTTTCTTCCAGGCTCCTATACTTATCTTGGGCATTATGATCATCTATTTTCAACCTGGCTATTTCTACCAGATCATCCAAATCTGGAACAATTGGATTAGCAGCATTAGCTCCGAGGTTTGATACGAATATACCTTGCCCCTCTTGAGTAGGTGGTGCAGGTCGTTGCTCCAAGCCTGCAAGTTTCCCTTGAGAATATCCTCTTTACATTGCATAAATGTGAGGTGGAGTGAATCCTGGGGGATAGAACGGACCCTGATTAGCTCTTAATTGGGGTTCTATGATATCAGGGCTCTGCATGGGTCCTTTTCCTTTGAGCAAAGCTATCATTATCTCCATCATTTTGGCCATTTGATCCTTTTGCTTGAGCGATTCCTCTCGAGATCTTACCATCAGATCTCTTACTTCCTGCTGTGACTTGGCCAACTGCTCTTGTAACTCTCTTTGGATCCTTTCCATCCTTTCAATTTTTTCATTGAGTTCATCATCCATAGCTCTAGTTCTTAGACGCGTCCTATAAGAATGACGTGATTCCAGATTCGTGGTGTCGCAATTGTAGATTATACGGTTTTAGCCTCAGTGAATGATTAGGGTGATATGCACATCCAATGAATGGATGAATGGATAAATGACAAATGAATGTTAGTCATGAATAAATATGCAAGAATTTGGTGTTGATTTCAAGATAGCCCCATACTTAGGCATTTCATTAATCAAAAGAGTCCATTACAAAACATTTTGCCATCTATGATTTAACAGTTACACAAATTTCCTAACCACATCACCTTGTTTCTTCACTCGTTCTAGGAATTCCGACATGCTTGATCTTTGGCTCGGAGGAAATTGGCAACTGAGAGCTTTGGTTTCATCTGATAATTGCACGATTTGCACAGACGCCTTGCGAATTTGATTTATCAAACTGCCAAGATGCAGATCTTTTTCTTGGATAGCTTTTTAATAGCGCGAGTGTCTCTGTCATGCTGACCATTCTTTTCTTCTAGGGCTTTTAGGAGAGTATCTAAATGTTGTTGATGAGCTTGCAGCGTATTTTCTAAATCCCGTATTCTCCCTATTAGCTCTTGACTCTCAGACTAACTAGTTATTAATTCCGCATTCTTCTTCTTTAATTCTATCATAGCACGCACAGCTTTTTCCTCTTCCTTCTTCACTTTCCCTCTCCAGAATTCCATCCCACCTTTGATGTTGCTTAGTTCTTCCTTCCATTCTGCCGATGATTTGCCTAGACCACTATTCTTTATAGTGCCTCTTAATTTCTTATTTTCCAAATGAAGATCTCTTAAGTCATTTCTCATAATCTCAGCTTTTTTCTGGACTTTCTTGGTTCTGGATTTTTCAATTTGAACATCGATCTTCAGCTGGTAGTTTTCCTCTTGAAGAGAACTAATATCCCGTAACAGCTTGGCTTTTTCACGTTCAAATTCATGTCTTGCCATTTCCAGTTCGGACGGCATTTCTTCTGAAAAAGGATTCTGGAAAGTGTAATCCGTTGGTGAGATTTATTGACTATTCACTCGTTTTTGTCTCCATATGTCATAATCTTGAGTGATAGTATCAGCATACTGAGCTAACTCCATTAGGTAAATTTCCTTTCAAGACTTTGCAGTTTCTCGAACTTTTTTTCATGTAACCTTCACCTATAAAAGCAAACTCCGACAGTACCAATCCTCCGGTAGCTGGTATGAACTGTCGTGAAGCAAACTGCCTTTGAACCATTAACGAAGCATATCCAACTCCTCCCCATAATCTGAGTAAAGGCACCCAATCTTGGCTTCCGCATTTGTATAACAGAATCAAAGGACGGATTCATGGTGCTCTCCAAGTTATGTCTTCGGCGCGGAGGTTCTGAAAAATCGAAACTCAGAGTTGTTCGGTGACATCTTTCGGCCAATCTTTCCCAAGGTAAGCTTCCAATGGAGAGAATGTTTTCGGAAACATGTGGAAAGGTATGCGCTCCACTTTCCAGAAGTGGCTCAGAATCCAAACATTAAGTAACTGTGCACATCCGATAAAACGTCCTTCCCCTTTCCTCCTACAACTACTTAGAGATCTAAAAGTCTAGGCTAAGATAGTTGGGACGGGGTTGGTTCATTGCCTCAACTTTTCAAAAAAATCCACTACCGCAACTTCTATATGTCCAAGAACCTTTGGGAAGACAATTAATCCATAAATGGCCAAAGCAAATAGATCTACTCTCTTTACAATATCTGGATGGTTTTGAACTAAGTCTCGTAGAGAAAACTATGGAACACAACTGACTTCGTTCTTTTTCTTTATCTATTTTTCAGCCCATGTATCGTTCATTCCCGTCAACTTCATTAGCTTTTTCTTGAAGGTCATAGGTTTGGACTCTTTCACATATATCTTGTTAAACTGTGCATTGTCAACACGAAGCAAGGCGACATACTCTTCTACGGTCGGTGTCATATCTTCCTGATTGAAAGTGAAACATTGGTAAGCTGGGTCCCAGAATTGAACCATGGCTTGAATCAAATGTTCGTCTACGTTGACAGCAATCAAGTAAGCTATATCCCCGTACTTTTCAGTGAAGATGCCCCTAGTGTCTGAGTCCCACTGTTTCCAGATTCTAGTCAAGTCTTCGAGGTTATTCCGACGAGCATTCATAGTCACATGCTCGGGAAGATTGGAGGTACATCCTTCCTTTAAACTGCCCCCTTTAGCTTTCTGGGTTTTCAAAGACCAGTCTCGAACCACGACATTTTTCTCGGTTACTTGTGTAATTTACTCCTCCATCAGAAACTCGTTTTTGGCAACCAATCTCTAATCAACACCTTCCTAGCAAGATGCCTATGATGCATGATTAAAAATAAAAATGAAGACAAATAACCTTGGTTAGTAATCACAACAAATATAAACGGATAAAAAAATATGGAAAATCTAACAAATTAAGCTATTTAATCGTGCATTTTAGTGGAACCGACCTACGTTTTTTTTTACCCCATCATACTTTACAAAATAAACTTAACCCTACATGCTCATCAGATAATATACCTGATCCAATTTTATTAAACAGGCCTATTTCTCTTGCAAATACAAATATAAAGAAATAAAAGTAAAAGGCGTTTCTCCCATGTACTTATTTTGGTGACTATTCAACGGACAGAGGTTCAGCATGGCTCTAATTGGGTGGCTCGTACGGTTCGCTAATGTGGTTTCGGTTCTAAAAAGGTACTCGAATTGTCCATACTGTCGCCTACTAAGGCTGGTACAGAGCCTCGGTTATCGCCCATCAGAGGCTCGCGAGCTCAATTCGAGGGATTACATTTACTTATGCCTATGCGGAGGGACGAGTTAACTCACGAAGGCATAGCGTTTACTTCCACTTAAGCGGACGGAGTCCGGGTAAAGAGCTCATGTTATGCAAAAATGCAAGTGCACAGTGTGTGGGGAGAAACTCACAAACCTTTTATTTTTTTATTTTACTGAAAACAAACTAAAAATAGTAAAACTTAAAGCTGAAAAAACAGAAAAATAAACAAGTTAGAAACAAATAATATTAATTTGAAAACCGAAGCCAGATGAATGACTTTTCAAAAATAAAATTTAAGGATCACGATTAAAAATTAATTTGAACGTGGAATTTTGAAAATTTTAACAACACGCGTTTAACATCAGACTCGACTCTAAAAAAAAATCCCCAGTGGAGTCGCCAGCTGTAGCGACCTAAAATTTGTTACGGGTGCTAATTGAGAAAATTATTGAACATTTGAAAACAAAATTTCGATTTTATTAAAAAAGGGAGTCGGCACCGATCTTTTTTCTAGGTGTGATCGAACACCTAATAAATCCTCTTTTTTTAAAGAAATTTTTTTTAAACTTTCTAAAAAAAGGGCTGAGTTTAGGTCTGCGTCAAAATTCCAAAGAAAAACAGGGTTCGGGATTCGGTTATGTGCGAGGAAGGTATTAGCACCCTCGCGACGCTCAAAATTGGTATCTTGTTAAACGCGTGTTATATTAATTTTCAAAAATATGAGTGCAATTTAATATTTAATCGTGATCCATTTTAAAACACGAGAATTTTTGAAAAACACGAAAATTTTGAAACGCAAGAATTTTTTAAATACGAAAATTTTTGAAACACGAAAATTTTTTTAAACTCGAGAATTTTTAAAAAAACGAAAATTTTGAAAACACGAAAATTTTTGAAAAACACAAAATTTTTAAAACTCAAGGATTTTTTGATACCCGAGAATTTTTGAAAACACGAAACTTTTGAAAAACACGAAAATTTTAAAAATACGGAAATTTTGAAAAGCTAGAATTTTTTAAAATACTAAAATTTCTGAAAACACGAACATTTTGAAACTCGAGAAAATTTTTTAAAACCTGAGAATTTTTGAAAACACTAAAATTTTGAAACTCGAAAATTTTTTAAAACTCGAGAATTTTTGAAAACACGAAGATTTTTGAAAACACGAAAATTTTGAAACTCGAGAATTTTTTAAAACCCGAAAATTTTTGAAAACACGAAAATTTTTGAAAACGCGAAAATTTTGAAACTCGAGAAATTTTTTTTAAAACCCGAAAATTTTGATAACACGAAAATTTTGAAACTCGAGAATTTTTTTTTTAAAACCCAAAAATTTTGATAAATTACATATTGACATAGTATAATCTAAAAATGAAATTTTAATAATTTAAAAATAACTAAAAAATAATCATTTTATTTTAGAACCCGAGAATTTTTTTTTTAGATTTTTTGATTTTTTAAAAGGGCGTATCGTATTTAACAAGAACCGACGGTATTCACCCAACATAGCGATGAAATCAACGACTAGTGTTAAACCGATTCGTTGCCTTATTTATTAAAGTTATCAAAATTAAAAGTAAAATTAAATTAAAAAATAGAAATGCTAAAAGTATTAATAATATTAAAACGAGATGTCATTGAAAATATAGGAATTAAATTTTAAGTGTATAAAGAAAAATTACCGAAACGCTCAAAATTACGGGCCTGATCGAATGGTTTACGAGTCTCGATTTTTTTCTTCTCTTTTTTCTTTTTCCTTTTCTTCTTTTTTCTTTCTTTTTCCTTCTTCGTTTTTTTTTTTTGCTGTTGGGCCGCGGGGTTGGCTGCTGAAAATTGGGCCTGCTGTTGAGTGCTGTTGGGCTGCCCTTTTTGGGCTTCTTATTTTTTTTGGGGCTGCCTTTTTCTTTTTCGTTTTCTTTTTTTTTTGTTTTTTTATTGGGCCACTGGGACTTGGGCCTGTTGGGTGTGGGTCACGCGGGTCGGTTTGGGTCGCTCGGGTCGGCTCGGCCCGACTGTTAAAAAAATATTTTTTTCTTTTTTCCTTTTTTCCTTTTCTTTCTTTTTTCTTTCTTTTTTCTTTTTTCTTTCTTCTTTCTTCTTTCTTCCTTCTTCTTCTCCTTCCTTCTTCTTCTTCCTTCTTCTTTTTTCTTCTTCTTCTCCAACCGCCGCCACCGTCGACGTCGTCGCCGCTTCCTCACCGGTGGTGCGACGCCTTCCCCTTCTTCTCCTCGCTTCTCTTTTCTCTTTTCTCTCTTTTTCTTCCTCTTTCTCTTCTTTTTCGTGGGTTTTTTTTTTTGAATTTCTCTGCTTGCCGATTTTTGGGGGATAAGAACCCCTTTTATGCTTGTTTTCTTACAGGTAGCAGGTGGCTAAGGATGAGGGAGGCCATGCCCTAGGCCAGCAGCCGGAAATCACGGAGGGTAGGTGCCCCAAATCACCTAATCTGCCAGAATGACCAAATCGTAAACGCAGTGAAACTTCTGGGGTCGAAGCGTAATTTCAAAAAAGATGAAGGGTCAAAATATAATTTTGAATAGTTTAGAGGTTGAAATGCAATTTAAGGAAAGTTCAGGGGTCAAAATGTAATTTTTTGTATTTTTTTCAATTTTTTTTTAATTTTGAAAATTAATCACATAGTTAAGCTGAGCAAAATTTAGTGCTTACATAACATATTCACAAGTCAATATAGGTCATTTAAACCAACTTAAAATCTAAGTCATATGCATTATATTATACTTCATATAACCAAGTATACAAATTTACTTAAATTACCATATTCACTTATATACATATTTTATCAAATATGCTAACTTAATTCGGTCATCAATATGCCAATATAATTTTTTATCAATCAACCATTTCAAGCATATACCATACATGTCCATCACTAGCCATTCCAATGGCTAGTTATAACCCAAATATTTACATGCCAACATTGGCTAATTAACCTATACATGCCATTATAACCATAATTAATTTACCATATTTACCAAAATGGGCCAATGAATAGTGTGAGTGATCTCTGCCAATGCTTCCAATCCAACAAGCTTTCGAAATTACTATAAAACAGAGGAAAATAAAACAGAGTAAGCATGAAATACTTAGTAAGTTCGTATAACATAGTAATTAACTTACCATTCATTCTATTTCAAGATAAACATGTAAGGCACATTCAATCAATTTGATCTCAAGCCCTATACATATTCTCATTTCCCTTGTTAGTCATACATTCCACAATAACATCAAGAAACATATATGGGCTCAGCAACAATCAGATTTCCATATCATGTATTCATATAACATGTATAAATCATATATTTATATTTCAAGTGCATTTTCATAATAAATCATCTGGAGTTCAGATTATTTCATGTCGAAACTTTACCCATTAAATCATTCGAAATATCAATGTCAGACGAGTAGTACACTCAAGGTGTACAAATCTATAATCATGGATGAATGTATTCATCTAATAAATTTCATGTACATGTATCATCATATCATATTTTTCATATATCATGTATCATCACTTTCATGTATTTTAGGAAGATACGTGTAATAATTCATTTCTTATTCATATCTTCTCATGTCAGGATTTTTTCCGTTGAATTTATCAAAAATATTGATAGATACATATGTAGTACACTCGAGGTGTACAAATCAGGATCCGTCAATTCATATTCAGGGGTACCCATTTAGGGCACATAAACAAGTAGCACACTCTCGAGCCACATATCAGGATGCTCAGATGAGCCATGTAACAGGAAGCTTATCCGGGCTAAATCAGGAGTGCTCATAAGAGCCACAATCAGGAAGTTCACAAAGAACTTTTAATCAGGTAACTCACGAAGAGCTTATCAGGCTTGCTCACAAAGAGCCATGTAACAAGAGCACCGGATAGCCATATCTCAGAGAGTTCAAGTGAGCCATATTAGGACGCTCACAAAGAGCTACGTTTGTGTCCGCAACATATGCTGGAGCAAAACTGATCAAATCATGTAACAGGACATTCACAAAGAGCTGCGATAGCACGCAACACATGCAGAATAACTACCGATCAGGATGCTCGCAGGAACAATATCACAGGATGCTCGAGAGGGCTATATCAGGATTACTCGTTCGAGCTAAATCCCTTCTGCAACATATACAGGACTATATTCATTACGGAAATCACGTATCCATCGACTTTCATTTATTCAAACGAGATTTAACATTTTTCAAGCATTATCAGGTATATGATTATTTCATTCATTTAGAATATTCATATAATTCAAATAAACACATTCCACATTCATTTCAAGCAAAAAAGTAACATTTTTATCATTCATCATTTATCGGGCATTATCATTTATTTCAGATATTATCATTTATCGAGCTTTGTCGGATATGTCTTCAATGTCATATATATAATATTTATACAATTCACATTCACAACATTTAATTCAAGCATATAAATATACACAATTTAGTTACATGAACTTACCTTGACAAATGTTCCTGTACGTAAAATCTACTAATCTGGCATTTTCATCTTTTCCTCATTCTAACTCCGAATTTGGTCTATCCGGATTTATATGAATGAATTTAACATCAATTCATGTTCAATTCAATTCAATTCACATCTTAGGAAAAATTACTATTTTGCCCCTAAACTTTTAATTAATGACGATTTCGTCCCTAGGCTCGGAAAATGAAATTCATGCAATTTAATTCTTGTTCCAAGCCTAACCGAATTTTACATGTAACATTTACAGCCCATGTATTTCATAAACTTTAGAATTTTTCCATGAATTTTACAACTTTTCAATTTTGTCCCTAAATCATGTTTTCATCAAAATTCACTTTGTAAAAGTTGTTTATCTATTAACAAACTTTCATATTCTACCATATATTTCAAAATTTCAGCATATTCATCAATGACAAAACTTTGATACTTTGATAACTTTACAAATTAATCCCCAAAATAGCTAGATTAAGTTGTCCAGATCTCAAAAATATAAAAATTACTAAAAACGAGACTTGAATACTTACCTAATTTGGCCAAGAAAGCTTGCTTTCTCTTTCCTCGGGTTTCCATGCAAAATATTCAGGGAAGATGATGATAAATGATGATATTTTCATCTTTTTATTATTTTTCATCTTTATTTTTCATCTTTTCAATTTTGTCATTTTCTTTAATTTTATTTTCCATAGATGAATCATCATCCTTAACAACTAAGTATTTTTAATGGTCTAATTGCCATATAAGGACCTCCACTTTAAAGTTCTATAGCTATTTAATCCTTTTAGCTATTATAACTCAACTTTTGCACTTTGTGCAATTTGGTCCTTTATTAATTTAAACATGTAATCGGTAAAATTTCTTTACAAAATTTTCACACAATATTATTATTATACTGTAGATCAAAAAATAGTATTAAAATATTTTTTTCTTTCCGGAATCGGATCTGTGGTCCCGAAACCACTGTTCTGATTTTATTGAAAATGGGCTGTTACAAAACCCATCTACTTGAAGCCTTAGTGGCCCAGTGAAACACTCCAGTAAAACTAGAGTTACTGAGGTAAACAGTGTAAATCCTAAAGAGATAAGATTGTATAGAGTTTAAATCCCTTAAGACTCTCAATTTTAGATAGACTCTAATCTTGATCGTCGATGTAACTCAATTTATGTCGTTGGTTCTGAGGGAGCTCAACTATAAATAGAGGTCTCCCCCTTCATTTGTAATCACTTCATTCATAGTTCAAATATATTTGAGGGTATTTACTCAAACACTTGGCGTGCTATTTTCCTTTAGCTTTTCTGTTCTTCGTTGCTCTTTCATTTCAAGTGTGCTTCCGCTATTTTTTCGATACCTTAGAGAATTTCTTCGAGAATTCTCACTTTTACGATAATTAGGCTGACTTAGGCAGATTTGGAGCAAAGAAATCACCAAAAGTCGTGCGGTTTGCAAGACTAAAGGTCTAGCCTCTTGACATATGCATGTGAAAATTACGTATTTAGACTACATAGATGTATTTAAAAATAAAATACAATCAATAATGAAACGTTTAGTTTTAAACTAATTAATAGTAACATATGAAATTATTTCAAAAAAAATAACACATGAAATATTTATACTATTAAAATGAAAAAAATTAAATTAACTTTTAACACCAACTTAATTAACAACATTATTAATAAAAAGTTTCATCACACTCGTATTCCATTTAACTTGAATTCCATTTAACTTATATGGGCTATTTTACCAAAATAACCCAAAAAATTCATTATTTACATAAATGACCCTGGTTCAAAAATAATCACCTAAATTACCTGAAATTAACAATGTTGAGAGGTTTTGGGCACCCCATGGCTATCACCCATGTCCCCAATTCCTAAAAAATCACCTAACGATTGGAAAAGTGTAAAATATATATATATATATTTGTGCAGGCCATTGCATGGCAGGCACCCATGTATTTTTTTCGGTATCTAAAAAAAATTTGGGTTTTGGCTTTGTGGTGGCCGACACCACTTTTAATATGCTCAAAGAGTAAGATAGCTTGAGAGCCAAGCCCATGGTGTGCATGCCCATTAATAATAGTTGTCCATGCTGCCACATTAGGTGAAGAGATGATGGAAAATGACTTGTGAGCATCACTGATACATATCTATAAGGGATATTCCAACATAAACGTCATAATGGAATGGTGTTTTGATCAAGTGTGCATGAAGTAATTGTCCTGTTGAAGAGATCTCAGGCACGAACATGCATGAAAGAGAACTGAGAATGTTGACCTTGTATGCGCTATTTGTAATCTGCACATATTCAGGTCTCTTTGTATTGCTCATTTTGAATATAACCAGACATCATTGAATTCCATGTCACAGGGTTTCTTTCCCCTCGTGTTTCTTCAAATAGCTTTAAAGCTTTACCAATCTCCCCACTCCTGGAATATACATAAATCATGGTGTTGGTAGAAACTATTGTTCTTTGAAACATCTCTTCAAATAATCTTTTTGAATCTTCAACTCGGCCGTAAGTAACATACCCTTTAATCAGTAGATGATATGAAATTGAATTTGCCTCAACGAGTGTATTGAATATCAGTTCAGCATCATCAATCCTACCAATTGATATAAGGCCTCTAATAAGTGAGTTGAAGCATTCAAACACATATTTGTTACTCCATCATAGACTCTCTTAGCATCAGCAATAGCTTCACAATCAGAACAAAATTCAATGAGTACACCACCAATTATTTGATCAAATTCAAATCCATATTTGATCAAAATCTTGTGAACAAGCCTCCCTTCACGTAAATCAGCTAACCTGCTACAAGCCCTTATAACAGAATCCAAAGTGGTGTCGGCCACCACAAAGCCAAAACCCAAAATTTTTTTTAGATATCGGAAAAAAATACATAGGTGCCAGCCATGCAATTGCCTGCATCAAAAAAATTTATTTTTTTAAATACTTTTCCAATCATCGGGTGATTTTTTGGGGATTAGGGACATAGGTGCCAGTCATAGGGTGTCCAAAACCCCTCAGCACTGTTCATTTCAGGTCATTTAGGTGATTATTTTTGAACTAGGGTCATTTATATAAATAATCAATTTTTTGGGGTTATTTTGGTAAAATAGCCAACTTATATTCCTATTAACTAGTTTTTTTTTTCTTTTATTTAAAACATATATTTTAAAATATATGTTTGAAACTAGTAAATTAGTATATATAATTGATGATGAAGAAAAATAAAACAAGGATAATTTAAACATTTAAAATTTTAATTATATAATTTCTTCGCCTTTGGGGTCTTAGGCTCTCGACGACGACGTTGATAATAATAAGCTTAAAATTGCCACAAACAAATTACCCATACCAATATAAATTTAATTGGGCAAATTCAATATCACGGACCATTTAAATGCATAACTTATGAATAAATGTGTTCCTTTTTAATTATGTATTTCTCCTGAATTAGAACCCGAATCAAACTGTTGAGCCCTTGAATCAGATTTCAAAATCAATAGGATAAAGCCAGCTATTCAGAGTTATATTGAATCATTGATACAAGCCAAACCAAATAGCTCGTTTCAAATCCTCAATTGACAACTGCAGATCAACCATTTTTGAAACTTTCAAGGAGACGAGAGTAATGGCTGTTCCTCCCTGTCAGGATTAATAAGTAAATAATGCTACCTAAGGCATATAAATAATATAAACATTATATAGTATGTTCACCAATAGTAAGCTATTAAGAGACAAAAACGAGATTCATTGGTCCTTAGTTGCAGAACATGTTGCTGATGATGATCCAGGCTGCAAGCGAGCAATATGTGCTTTAATCACTTGGGATGATATTGTATAATTAGACCATAGATTAGAGTAAAACGAGTTATGCCGATCTTACCACGCATGAATGGACATCGTCGCAGCCGCATAGCAATTGGCCATTCAATTTGTCAACAGCTTGGAACACTCCTCCTCCATCACTTCTCTGCAACAATAATCCCAAGATGAAGCAGGGCTATAAAACTGCTTATCGAAGAGCACCGGTGAAATATTTACCTTATAATAGTCAACAGCGACAAAATTAGCCCAACGGTTGCCTGATCTTCCATAGCATGTATCAAGCATACTAATAAGACTTGCTGAATTGTCTTCACAAGCCATTACTTTGAATGCAATGGAATGGAAATGGTTTATCAAAACCAGAGATTTAGTTTTGTCATCGAGTGGCGCCGACTCTCCGCGGTTGCTACATTCTCCTGGATGCTCCCCAACATCCCCATCTGAAATTTTAGGACAAAACGTTTCTCAATGCTATTAAATGTTGGCAAGTTCATTTTTAGACAGATTCTCTCTTTTAAGTGAGAAAGTTGTAGTACAGTGATTTTCAACCACGTAGTTCCATTGATAAGCTATTCCTTCACTTTCTTGCTTGGACTTGGCTGAAGTGAAAACAACAAATCTTTGGTTACTGGCAACCATATCCTTTACTAATGGCCAATCTTGACCATTTTGTGGCATACTTGAGACTGGAAACCAGTACTTCATTAAACCTGCATCTTTGAAAACTTTGGATAACCCATTTGGGGTCTCAACATAGTCTTCTAGGAACAGTGTCACAATTTCTGATGGATTTGCAGATAAAAATGCCTCTACTTCCTTTAAAGTGTCAATAGCAAGCCACTGTAAAGAAAATCCAAGGGCTTTCAGTTTCTTTTTCAAGAAGACGCAAACCGAAATAAAAACCATGGGAATTGGGATCTGAATTGCATACAAATGCAGTGTAGTCATGGCATCTCCCCCCAAAAGAATGGCACAACCATATATCTCCCTTGAAATCATATGTATCCAGCATCAGTGCTCGAACTCCATTCTGTAAAAGAGAAATCAATCAGCAAGAGTTGAATTTCGTAATACACAGAACATGATTTAAAAAGCCTTACATTTAACTGTTGTGTTACATTGTCTTCTTGATTTAAAAAGGTAAGTCGAATTCCAGTGTGAAGCGGCTCCACTTCGTTGGCAAAGGAATTATGTGTTGTCAAATATGCATATCTGTTGAATGGTAAAGAATTCTTCTCGCAAAAATATGATATCTATGTTAGTGAAATATGTGAAACTCGGACTCGAAAAGCATCCAACAGTCACTCAAAACACAAAATTCATTCATGAACCCTGAAATCTTTCAAATAAACCAAGGAAATCAACGATACAAGTTTACCATAAACTCGAATTGGTTGGTAGTTGTTGATCGGATACATCTTAAGCCATCAAATGCTTCAGAACAAGAAAAACAAGACAGCCCGGTTTGGCAGTCTGCATCAGATGAACATTCATCTCCAAGCTGCAGTAAAAAAGAACAACATTAAAATAAAGTGTCAGAAAGGACCTGACACCTGAAAGATGAAGAAAACATGTCAGGAGAGGTCCGAGGTTGCTATAGAGCAGAAAGCAAAACATTATATTTATCTCTTTCACATACTGACTCCAGACTAATACCGGAGCAATCTCTGACTTCTCTTAACGTGTTTTCTTTCTCTTTCAGGTCCACTCTCAAAACAAAATAGTAGTAACCTTGCATTGTCCATTAGAGCAAGCAAAAGTAGCAGTTATAACAGCAAAACTGATAAGAGAACCTGAAAACAGGATTCTTGGGTGTTCCATTGTTTTTTTTTTTTTAAAATGGAAGTATGAATTTTGGGTATTGGAGATAAATTTGCAGAGGATAAAAGGAAAAGAAAAAAAATGGTGTGTTTGGGAAGTAATCATGTAAAGATCAAATTCTATGGAGAAAATGCCAATGGATGGATTGCTAAACGATAAAGAAGGAAAGCCAGGGAACATTGTACTCTCAGTCATGGACACTAACAATGAAAATGGAACAAAAATATAGTTATATGTTATTCAACCCGACAAAACCGGCCAATCAGATTGATTGGACTAGAAAACCGCTGGTTATCGGTCCAAAAAGGATATTCAACTGTTTTTTAAGCCAATCATTCAGAATTCTTTTGAATCAGGAATCGATTGAACTTGCTTCAGGTAATTGATAATATTTCGGCTCCTTGTTTTAGCCCAATTACTCAATAGGAATCAAAATAATTAAAGATTATGTTGGGTGAATGATAAAGTACAATGCATTGGTACAAAAAAATTTAAGTTTGAACTTTAAAAATAATATTATTGAAAGAGACAATCACAAATCTCAAAAGAATTAGTCTTTATAAACTTTAAAATTGACTCAAAGCATACTTTAATCTTAAAAAGAATTCAAACATCACATCAAAATTTAGGCTTAGTTTGGATGGGCGGTGTGTTTATCTCCGGTGAGGTTAAAAACAACGGTGGCGGTGAGATTAGTTACTGTAGCAGTTAGATTAGATACTGTAGCAGTGAGATTAGAAACAATGGTGGAGTGTATGTTTGGATTCAAACGCAGCTGTAGCGGCTAGGTGAAAATAAAAAATGACTATTAAGGACATCATATTAGAATTGATATATAATAGAAGTTTTTAAATTATTTTACTTTTATAAAATTATTAAAATATGTGAATTTATAAATTAATTTAATAAAAATATTAAAATGTATCTTCCAATATTTTATTACAAATATTTTAATAAATTATATAATCAATTTAAATTATTTATTAGATAAGAAATTAGTTTAACTTTCAAGGATAAAATAGTAAAATAATAAATAAAAGTATGGGTATTTTTGTCTGTTAAAAATACCAACTGCCCCAGTGAATTTTAATTGCTGCTGAAATCTCCAGCTGATTTTCAGCATATCAGCGTGGTGGAAATGCATTTTCACTAAACTATCATGCTGAATCAAACAGCATAGTAGTGAGGTTGGTAGCAGTTATTTACCTCAACTGCACCTCACTGGCATTAAAAGCCAAACCAAAGGAGTCCTTAGAAATAATAATATTAATTGATTGAATTTCTAATGATTAGTTGTTGTTATGTTGTTATTTTATTTGTATTTATTTTTTATGTTCTTTTTTAAATTTTTAACAATTGAGTTGATTAAATAAAAAATTTATGATATTACCGATTTCATCACCAATTTCATTTTAGAAAGAACGTTGGTGATAGATTATGTTAAAACGGGCAAATATGTACTTTGTCCATTAAATTTGTTCAAAATTATTTATTTGGTACTTTTTTGTATTAGTTGGTACCTAAACTTGTATTCTGTCATTCAGGTTAGTTCTTCTATTCTAATACCATTAGTTTATGCCGACATGACATTAATAACTAATCTGGTGGTGACATGTGATAACTTCTCAGTATGACGTATGATGAGTATAAATTTAAAAATAAATTAATTGATAAAAAAGAATATAATTTTTGTTGAAATTCATTGTTGATGTGAAAAAATTATATTTTTCTAATTAATTTATATCTTTAAAATTTTTTAAATTTTTAAATTTTATATATGCCACGTGGCATATTAATAAGTTGTCATGTGTAACTAATGAATTGATTATCAATGTCACGTCAGTATAAATTAATGACGTTAATGTAAAAATACGATGTAAATAATAGAATACAAATTTAAATACTAATTAAATTTAAAAGAAATTAAATTACTTACTAAGTATTTTGGAGTAGTTAAATGTGCGTATTAACCCTATTAGAAAAACTGACTGTTATTTTTACCTTATTTCCGTACGCTTTTAAGTAAGAAACCCTTCTTGTCTTCTTCTGTTGCACTTTCCGAGGTCTGAAAGACGAAATTTCATAGATTATTCAGTTTGTTTTCAGCCTACCTTTAACTATTCAGTTTGAACATCTAGTATTTAGATTTGTTTAAAAGTTAAAAGATATTTATTCAATCTAATAAATTTTAATTACACCATTCTAAAAATCAGATGTAACTTTGAATGTACCGGATTCAAATTATTATATGGGTTTATTTGATTTTTTAATTTTATAAAATAAATTAATTTAACATTTTATTAATTTTTACAAAATTTATTTTTAAAAATTAAAAAATCATTAAAATTAATTTAAAATAAAAAAATATTTTTAAAATTTTAAAAAAATTAATTAAATACTGACACATCATCCATGTGGCAATCCATGTGTATCGTTAGTAAAGTTAATGAATATTAACTTTTTTATTCATTTTAAAATAATTTGATAAACAATATAAATTTAAAAGTTAAAAAGAAGGAAGAATAATAATAAAAAAATAAATAGCATTAAAGGACAAAAGGTTATTACACCTTATTATATTTATGTAATATCATGACTCATGATATAATTTTTGTTAAAGAAATTGACCCACATCTTAAATCATTTTTTTCCACTCGTTCTTTTTCCATTGATCTCTTAATTCCACATTTATATACATCAATTATGTTGTGATATATATATATATATATATGTATATATATTATTTATTAAATGTTTTATAAGATTATTTTTAATCGGGCGTCAATTTTGTTAGAGAAATTATAGAAATATATTTTCGTAATTGAAATAAATTATATTATTTGAGGGTAATTGATTTTATTTAAAAATCAATAAAAATATATACATATGGTGGCATTTAAACACAAATCAATTACATTAGTAAACTTTTAATTTACTACTCAGTTAAAGTTTATTTAATATTTTCATGCATTTTAATTTTTATTATGTATATTTTATTACCTTTATCAATTGTATATTTATACTTATTATTTATTAAGGTTTTACTAAGTTAATGTCACCCTCAATCGAGTCATCAACGATTACTGAAATATTCTTTCATAATTAAAATAAGTTCTATTATCCAAGAGTAATTTAATTTTTTTATTTTAAAAACTAATAAAAATATATATGATGATATTTAAACCCGAACTATTGCATTAGTAAAACTTTTAATTTATCACTCAACTAAAGTTTTTTATATATTTTTATACATTTTTAATCTTTATTATGCATACTTTATTACTTCCATCAATTAACTATATATATATATATATATATATATGTACTTGGTTGAGTTCCTGTATAAGTTAATTGCACACCAACTCAAGATTTCATGTGATATTTTTTTTTTAAACTATACGTTTTATTATTTATTATTTTTAAACACATATTTTTATTCTTAATTTGTTGTTTTCACAGTATATGATATATTTTTTTTATATTAATTATTTTTTTTTTATCGATTATCATTCTAGTTTTGCTCTACAACAACTTTGTTAAAAATATAATATAAAAAATAACCCTTTAACATTTGTCTGATTAATTATTTTAACCCTTAATTCTTTTTTAAGTACGTTAACTCTTAAGATTTCATTTGATCAACGTAATTGATGATGTATCCTTTAATTGATAACGGTCAACAACATGAGTAATGTGGCATTTCATATCTGATGTGATTATTTATTTATAAGTTACATACAAAACAATTATAAATAAATATTAAAAATTAAAAAAACTTAGGAAAAGTCTTTTGAAAGATCTGATCAAAGAAAAATTTTAAAATTTTTTTATTTAAAACCTAATTTTTTTTAGTTATAGTGACGTGACTTTCTCAATTTTTCTAAGTATTAAAAACTTTTTTTTTAATTTATCTTCTTCACTTATTTTTCTTTTTTCCAGAAAACTAAAAACTTTGAACTTGTTCGTCTCTTACCCACACCATCATCAATCCCTCTCGACGCTATCACCTCAACTATCTAGTTAACCAACCACCACATTACCACCACTATTGACCCTCCACTCTCACCATGTTCAAATCCAAACCCTCTGACAACTAGTCCACTTTCCATCGCCACCTTAAAGTCATCCTCACCACACCCTCAACAACAACACACACACCCCAACAACACAAAAAAGAACGAGAAGAAAAACTCCAAGAGAAGTGAAAGCCTGCAACATAGTGAAAGGAAACAAAATCAAAGAAAGAAGAAAAAATATAAAGAAAAAAGAAAGAAAGAAAGAAAAATATTCAATTTGGCGTTGAGGCTAGTTCTGAGGTCTCGGGTTGTCATCTCGAAAATCTGAACGATAGGAATATGGTAATACTCTAGAATAACGTATTTTTATGTATTAATAATGTGTTTATTCTGAGTATGATCCTGCTAATTTGAGTTATTTATGATCTTTTATCTCATAGGGACAAAATTGGAGGCAAAAGCGAAATTAAGGGCCAAAAGCGTGAATTTAGAGATAAAATGGACCAATGTGCTACACAGGTAAAAGTTGGTGCCAAAAGTGTAAGCATGGAGGACACAAGGGTTGAAACGCAAAAAGAAGAGATTTTATTCTATCAAATTCTATTTTAATTATATTAGGATAATTAATATTAAGATAATTATTAAGGATTATTTAATTTTAGGATTTTATTTTATTTATCTTCAATTAAATGTATATATCTTTTGGGAGCTTAAGTAGGATTAGATTATCTCCCCTAGCTATAAATAGGGGGTGAAGTGACTCAAAATGCATCCATCTTTTTTCTGTAAACACTCCTTCTCCCAAAAACTCTGTCTTTTGTTCTCTCCATATTTTCTTCAATAAAAAATCTCATTTCTATTATATTTAATTCTTTCCCAAAAATCATGAGCCACTAAACCAATCTAGCCGAAGGTTGTCAAAATTCCCCAAAAAGGTTCATGAGGCTTAGAACCTGTGCTTAGCCTTCTCAACAAGATATTCATCGCTTCTCCGCATTGCGGGGCTGACGCTTCCGTCCATGTCCCTTAATAGGTGATCTTTTCAACTTGTGCAAGGAACGGCCGCTTTGTACGTTTTGGGAAGGTTGCACAGTCAGTTTGTTGGCTTTCTGCGTCAGAGGTTGGCGAATCCACGAGACAAAACGACGTGGTATTCACCGTTGGGAAGTGATGATCTAGCAGAAGATAGTCCCACAAAAGCGATTATTGGCTAGAGTCAGGCTCCACTAAATTTTAAATCTAAATCCTTGGAGCTGGTGGTCGTAGGCGTCCTCTTCCACTATAACTGGCTTATCATGCTCGAGAAGGGTTACTTAAAAGCCAAGGATTGAACCCAAGGCGGAACGAGACAACCAGAGGGTAGAATCTCGCCACATAAGAAACTTACTCTTCCCTAAACTCTGTTTATTTTCATATTCCTCATTTTAATTTTCGCAATTTATTTAATTTCGCAATTTCAATTCACTTTAAATTCTGCTTTTATTTTTCCAGATCGAAATTCTTAATTCTGTTTTTTTTATTTTTCAGGAACGCAGGTTTTCTTGGCCAAGAAATTGTCCAGGGTTTCAAGAAACGAGCATTCGTACAATCCGGTCCCTGAGGATTCGACCCTACTTCCCCTTTACTGTTATTTTTACTATTTTACAGGGAATAGGATATTTTTTGTGCTTTCAACGACAGCATCAAATTTTGGCGCCCTTGCCGGGAACTGACAACATACTAATCTTGTTTTATGTTTTCTATGACCAGATCTGCTCCAGGCACTCTTGCGTTTGACTCAGAGATTGAAAATACTGCGAAAGCTAATCGCAAGGAAACAAAGCTAAAGAAAAAGCAGTCAGCTGTGGTTGGGACTCAAAGCAATCCACCGCCAGAAATTAGAATCGACGACGAAGTAGAGTCTAGGGTTTGCGAAAACCCTACTCGAACATTTGAAAGTGATAAGGTAGAAGTCGATTCACCTGAAGAAGTACTTGAAACTAGGGTTAACGAAAACCCGAATTTAGCACATCAACCAATAACTCAAACAATTCGGCAACTGGCCGAAGCTCCGGTAGAACAACCGCAATTGTGCATCGCATATCCTACTATGGATACCGATTTTGAACTGAAGTCAGGTTTAATCCAGCTACTGCCAACTTTTCATGGGTTACAAAATGAAAATCCCCACAAACATCTGAAGGAATTTCATATGGTTTGTCTTAGCATGAAACCTCAGGGGGTAACCGAGGATCAAATTAAATTGTGTGCTTTCCCTTTCTCCCTAGCAGATTCTGCTAAGGAATGGTTATTCTATTTACCCCCTGGATCTATTACCACTTGGGCTGATTTATCTCGTTTATTCCTCAACAGATTTTTTCTAGCATCTCGAGCAGCTGAGTTAAGAAGGGAGATCATTGGAATAAGGAAAAAAAGCTGAGTCCCTTTACAACTATTGAGAGCGGTTTAAGAAATTGTGTGCAAGTTGCCCACAACATGGTATAACGGAGCAATCTCTCCTCCAATACTTTTATGAAGGCTTGAAACCCATGGAGTTGAATATAGTAGACACCGCTAGTGGAGGAGCATTAGTCAACATGACTCCCCAACAAGTAAGAGACTTGATCTCCACAATGGCTGCAAATTCTCAACAATTTCGAGCCAATCCTGAACCCCCTAGAAGGGTTCACTAGCTAAGTAATTTTACAATAGAAGATAGACTTGATAAACTTACTAATATGATGAATACTCTTCTTGCAGAAAAAATAAAGACAGCTCGGTTATGCGGAATATGTGCTACACCTGATCATGCAACTGATGCATGTCCCAGTTTGTATGATGATACCATGGCCCATCTGGATGCTGTGGGAAACTTCCCTAGGCCGCCACAAAGGTGATACAACCCCTACGCTAATACCTACTATAACACCCCTAACCTGTATCCGTCGCCGGATCATAGTTAAGAGGCATTACTAAACTAAACCCAATCCATAATTGACAATATTACATATTGATCATGCTTCTGTAGTACCTTTTTTTTTTTAAGAAAATTTCACATCTCAATATAAATGCTAAAACCGGATCTTAATACTACATACATCTACTATTCGAATGTATTCAACTACCTAAAAGAATTATATATATATATATATCATGCACAACATTTTTCAATCCATACATATGACCCAAACACCTTTCAACCATAAACATCTTTCATTAAAACCCATTTACTATTCATTTGGTCATTTCATTATCTTAGCCAAATATATACCAATTTCACAATTTCTTTCCCATTGTCGAAAGCATCCCAAAACATATAATTAATCACATCATTTTCAATTAACAAGGTTACATTATCAAAATCAAATCTATTTTGTAAACAACCTAACTTACAAACCAAACTCATTACACACATATATGACTATCATGAAATATTAGTTACCAAAATACACAAACACCATGTTCGACTTTGCATAATAAAACTTTAACCAAATGGTCATTCAAGCTACATTTTCATACATCAAGCATAAACACATTAGTAATTATACTTTCATAAAAGGGTGACCTCATGGCCGAATATACACAAGGCCAAAGTACCACAATTTAGCCATTTTCGCATGGCATACATCCATAAAAAAAAACTCGTCTTATCCAAAACCTAAGAAAACAAATTAGCTTATACATGCCATAATCATCAAAGATTAATTTACCAAAAAGGGGTACCAAAATAGATGATAGTATGATGAACTTCCAAGTTGATCCATGAGCTTAAGTTGAAACTTCCAAAAAAAAAAAAGTGATCTACAAATACAATGAAACAACAGAGAGGAAGTAAGCTTTGCAGCTTAGTAAGATTTCAGCTTGATATACTTAATTTCATTTACTCTACTTAAAATCTTCAATGAGCATTTCATTTACAACCACAAGGCCGAATAATCAAAGTTTCAATGTTCAATTTCTATCATATGAAATAATTGGTAAACATACCTCATCCAAATAAGTTTCCAACTTCTTTACTAATCTCATTCATCTCAAATTAGTATGAATTCATTCATACCTCTAAATTTTACTTACCACTCAAGAATTAGTCACTCATGCATATCCCTAGGGTATTATATTCAAACATTTCTATATACTGATTCGCATTTATAAAGAAGTCTCTTTAAAAGAGCTCTATACCTGCATATTGACAAATAAGTTAAATAATGATTTACACGCTTAGTGCTATTATTAACTACACTCGGTAACGTATCCCTCACTTAGAGCCGCTACTAATCAACCTTGTAACGTATCGCTCACATAGAGCCGTTACTAAATATCTCCGTAACGTAGCCATCACTTAGAGCCGTTACTTAGTTTATCTCGTAACGTATCGCTCACATAGAGCCGTTACTTAATTATCTCGTAACGTATCGCTCACTTAGAGCCGTTACTTAATTTTCTCGTAACGTATGGTTCACTTAGAGCCGTTACTTAATTTTTTCTGCACATTTATTGCCAAATCATAGTTTTGTATCCTTGGTACATTTCGCAGACCCGTATTTCTTCTTTTCTTTTTTTTTAAAATATTCAATCAAACAAATAATCAAGCTCACATCTTTTTAAACATATCATCATGCATACATTCAGTCATAAAAACCATTATATACTCCTACTCAATACAACTCACACATTCGGCACATCACCTCCAAATTTTATTCTCACATTTAACGCCTTTCCCAAATTTAACACCATGAATATGCACTTATATTCAAATTTAACGTGGTATATAAATTCTACTATCCAACCCCATCTATCAAATTACCCAGACATGATACAAATTATTAGTCAATCCCATTAGCACATTCGACTAGTATAATTGTTTAATTCCATCCACATCACAATCGGCTAGTATACTTGAAAATTCCCATGTTTCATTCGGCAACTTGAGAATTCAACCCATAAATTCATTTAAATAAGTACATTTCATTATAAATACTATTCGACTAAATTCAATTTCTAAAATCTTACCTCAAAAAGCGACAGTTCAGGGTTTCCCAGCTACTCGTCTAGTTTAGCTTTTCCCCGATCCTTTTCCAAATCTTTCCTTCCTTGATCTAACACCAAATTTAAAAGAACCTATTCAAATAAATTTCATTTATCTCCAATCAAAACACATAATCATACCATTCTTTCCATCTATCCTCGATATTCTATTAACAACACTTCAAAAAGCAAACATTCATCCATGGCCGATTATGCTATTTCAATATACTCGTTTTTCCATACACATATGCATAATACTTAACTAAACAATTAAATTAAAATAACCCTCATACATACTTACTTCAACATTCGGGCGAATGTGAAGAGCATCACTATGCTCAAATTAGAAAAATTTCCATAACATTCATTCAAATTCAACTCACTATTCTCCAATTCATTTAGATTTCTATCTCAAATTATTTTATATCCATCAACACAACAAATTACAATTACTCCTTCTCCCACCCATCGCTGAACCTATACATGCTTAATTCCAACAATTTTAACATGGTTTCAGTAATGTCCAAGGTAACAAATTCAATTATGTGAATATTTATTAAAACAAAGCTCAATCACTTACCTTAGCTCCACGTGCAATGGCCGAAAATGGGGTTTCAAATTCTCTTCTTTCTTTGAAGAAGAAATCGATGGAGAAAATGATAAAAGAGAGAGAGAAATAAGTTCTTTACATGTTTATTTTGTTTTCTCCACATAATACATATTATAATAATCATAAAATATAATACTTTAAGAATATAAAATGCTTAAAAATTCTCCCCATCATCATTACCGTCCACTACATGAAAAGTGGAAAATTTGACATGCAAATCCTCAATTAAATAGAGCAATTAACCTTCTTAATATCATGCACCCTACTTTTACCACTTTAGCTATTTGATCCTTTTATTCAATTAAACATCAAATCAATTAAATTATACTACGATATTTTTACTCATGCACAAACACTTAACATAAACAACAAATAAATAAATAAAATATTTTTTTTCTAATTCGGATTCGTGGTCCCGAAACCACCATTCCGATTAGGGTCGAATTCGGACTGTTACACCTACAACCCAGGGTGGAGGGACCATCCTAACTTAAATTACGGGGCCAATCCACGAAATAACCAGCCATACCAAAACCAATTTTCTCAACAGCCACAAGGTTCAGGTAATTCTCTAGAAACCATGGTCAATAAGTTAGCAGCTAATGTTCTTGATTTTCAATAGTAAATCCAACAATAAACTCTTAATTTCCAAAAAGAGACAAAGGATTTCCAACAGAAAATCAAGGCATCCATGAGAGAGTTGACCACATCGATCGATAAATTGACCTCTCAAGGGAAGCTGCCGTCACGAACAGAACCAAACCCTAGAAAAAATGCAAAGACAGTGTCGTTGCAAAGCGGAAAGGTACTGGAATTGATTCTTGACAGGAATCTTGGCCAAGGAATCGCCTAGGAAAAACCCGAGAAAGACGAACAGGTCTGACCCAAGCCTCCATTACCTAAAATTCAACCTCCATTTCCAGAACAATTCAACCAGTGTCGAAGAGGTAAAGAGGACAAGGAAATCCTTGAAACATTTAGGAATGTCGAGATCAAGATTCCGCTGTTGGATGCCATCAAGCGAATATCGAGGTATGCTAAATTTCTTAAAGAGCTTTGCACCAACAAACGGAAGTTAACAGGTAATGAAAGGGTGAATGTTGGAGAAAATGTATCCGCAGTGTTGCAGCGAAAAATGCCGACGAAATGCAAGGATAGGGGCATATTTGCAATACCATGCAAAATAGGCTATTTGGGAATTAAGAAGGCTATGTGTGATCTAGGGGCCTCCATAAATGTAATGCCATATTCTATTTATGAATCACTTAACGCAGGTTTTTTTGACAAAAATAAGTGTTTTCATTCAATTGGTAGACAGGTATGCTGTGTATCCGGAAGGAGTCCTTGATGATGTTCTGGTAAAAGTTAACGAGCTCATTTTCCCTGCAGATTTTTATGTGATTAAAATGGAGGAGGATAGCACTCCTGGATCTTTAGACCTCTTGTTTGGTCGACCATTCCTTACAGCTAGTACTAAAATTGACGTTCGAAGTGGAACTCTCACGATAGATTTTGATGGGGAAATCGTGAAGTTTAATGTCTACGACGCCATTAGCCATCCAAGCGAAATCTTGAACGTAAATTGTATCAACATAATTGACTCTTTAGTGGAAGAAAATTTTGAGTCAATTTATGGAGATAAATCTGAACTCGATGAATTTGAATTTTTTAATGAGTTATTATCTCCAAGTACTAAACTTTTACCTTCTGTTATACAGGCACCAGAGTTGGAGTTGAAATCGCTTCCTGAGCATCTGAAATATACATTTTGGGGTAAGGATAATACCCTACCAGTCATAGTCTCCAATAGACTCTCCACGCATGAAGAGGAAAGTTTGGTTCATGTACTAAAAAGTCATAAGGAGGCGATTGGCTGGACCATTGTAGACTTAAAAGGGATAAACCCTTTGACGTGCACACACAGGATCTACTTGGAGGAAGATACGAAACCAAGGCGAGATGCACAAAGACGGTTAAATCTGAATATGATGGAGGTAGTAAAAAAGGAAATAATCAAGCTTCTAGATGCTAACGTAATTTACCTCATTTCCGACAGTAGATGGGTAAGTCCAGTACAAGTCGTGCCCAAGAAAACGGGCGTGACAGTAAAGAAAAATGTTGAAGGTGACTTGGTACCTACCCAAGTACAAAATGGGTGGCGCATCTGCATATATTACAGGAAGTTGAACTCTTATACTAGAAAAGATCATTTCCCTCTTCCTTTTATAGATCAAATGCTTGAAAGATTAGCTGGAAAAACTCACTTTTGTTGTCTTGATGGATACTCAGGTTTCTTTCAAATTCCAGTCGCACCGGAGAACCAGGAAAAGACCACTTTTACTTGCCCATTCGATACATTTGCGTACAGAAGGATGCCATTCGGTCTGTGCAATGCGCCGGCCACCTTCCAGAGATGCATGATGAGTATATTTTTTGAATATGTGAAAAAAATTATCGAAGTTTTTATGGATGATTTTACTGTTTATGGGAATTGTTTTGATGAATGCCTTAAAAACCTAACGATAATTTTGAGTAGATGCATAGAATTTAATCTTATCTTGAATTATGAAAAATGTCATTTTATGGTAGACAAGGGTTTAATTCTAGGTCATGTTGTGCCATCTAAGGGAATTGAGGTCGATAAGGCCAAAATTGATATTATAAATTATTTGCCTTATCCCTCCATTGTGAGGGAAATTCGCTCTTTCCTTGGCCATGCAGGGTTTTACATGCGCTTCATAAAGAACTTCTCGAAGGTAGCTGAACCACTGTGTGGATTGCTACAGAAGGATAAGAAATTTGAGTTTAACCTGAAGTGTAAGGAGGCTTTTGACACACTCAAGCAAAAATTGGTCTCCGCTCCTATAGTGCAACCGCCAGATTGGAAGTTTCCATTTGAAATTATGTGCGATGCTAGCGGACGCAGTGTAGGAGTCGTGTTGGGGCAAAGGATAAACAAAGAACCACATGTTATTTGTTATGCTTCAAAAACCCTAGATGCTACGTAGAGCAACTACACCACTACAGAAAAAAGAACTTTTAGCCGTTGTATTTGTTCTAGATAAATTTCGACCTTATTTATTGGGATCTAAAGTAATTATTTTTTCTGATCATGCAGCCCTCAGGTACTTGATCGCAAAGAAGTAAGCAAAATCGAGGCTCATTAGGTGGATTTTGCTACTCTAAGAGTTTATAATCGAAATTCGAGACAAAAGGGGATGCGAGAATTTAGTGGCTGACCACTTAAGTATAATAAAGGTACCTTTTGACGATGTCCCTATTAAGGAAGAATTCCCTAATGAAAGCCTATTCTCGACCGAGGCATGTCTCCCATGGTATGCAGATATGGTAAAATTTCTAGCCACAGGCTCGTTACCAACTGAGTTAGCACATTCCGTGAGGGGCAAGCTTAGACGAGAAGCTCTATACTACATTTGGGATGACCCATACTTGTGGAAACACTGTTCGAACCAGATAATACGATGATGTGTTCCAGAAACTGAGGTAACTTCTATCCTTAATTTTTTTCATGCTGAAGCTTGCGGAGGACACTTTGGCCCTAAACGAACTGCTCATAAGGTGTTAGAATGTGGGCTATATTGGCCCACAATTTTTAAAGACGCATATAACTTCTGTAAGTCTTGCGATAGATGCCAACGTACAGGTAACATCACTAAACGAAATCAGATGCCCCTATCCCTGATTCATGTATACGAAATCTTTGATGTTTGGGGCATCAATTTTATGGGCCCATTTATTTCTTCATTTAGCAATGTATACATAATTCTTGCGGTAGACTATGGTTCTAAGTGGATAGAAGCAAAGCCTACTTGCAATGATAATGCTGAGACTGCTGTGGAGTTTCTAAAACGAACTATTTTTTTCCAGGTTTGGCACACTTCGAGCCCTAATCAGTGATCGTGGCACCCACTTTTGCAATAGGGTCATGGAGGCACTGTTAGCAAAATACGAAGTCCACCACTGTATAGCTACAGCTTATCATCCCCAAACGAATGGTCAAGCCAAGGTTTCAAATAGGGAGATAAAGACTATTTTGGAAAAAATAGTTTGACCTAATTGGAAAGATAGGAGCCTTCGGCTAAATGACACATTTTGGGCCTATCGGACTGTATATAAGGAACCAATTAGAATGACCTCGTATCGCCTTGTTTTTGGCAAAGCTTGCCATCTTCCGGTAGAATTAGAACATAAAGTCTATTGGGCTGTTCGACAATGTAATATGGAGTTAGAACCTGCAGGAAGGGCGAGGAAATTAGATATCCAAGAGTTAGAAGAAATCCACAATGATGCCTACAAGAATGCTCGCATTTATAAAGACAAGACAAAGTTATTCCATGATAAAAATATAACTCAGAAGCATTTCTTGGTAGGACAAAAGATTTTACTTTATAACTCCATGTTAAAATTATTTCCAGGTAAGCTTCGATCACGATGGCAAGGACCTTTTGTTATTACTGAAGTATTTCCTCATGGTGCGGTTGAAATAGAGAGTGAAGAATCAGGAAAGCAATTCATAGTCAATGGCCAGCGGTTGAAACCATTTTATGAGAATTTCCAAGCTCACACGATTGAAAAAATCTATTTGGAGCCACCATAGAACTGTTTAAGGCGTCGAGCTAATGACGTTAAACAAGCGCTTGTTGAGAGGCAACCCAATTTTTAATTTATTTATTTATCATTTATTTATTTTTTATTTTATTCTAAATTTATTTGATTTATTTTACCTCGTTTTAATAAAATTCTCTTCTTTGCCTAGGCAAAAAGGAGCAAAAATACTAAGAAAAAGGAGAAAAGTTAGAAAAATAGAACTAAACAGCCCTCTCCACGGTACCAAACAACCTCTATTCCAGATACTATTCCAGCCTAGAATGCTATATCCCTGCAGCCAAACTACCCTATTCCTACAGCCAACCACCCTTATCCCTGCACCCAAACATCCCCTTTCAGCCAAATAAAATCCCAAAACCTAAAATATTTTCCCAATTTCTTTCACATAACCTCCATAGCTGCCGAACCCTCATACTTTCCACCAACCACCGCCACTCGCCGTTCACTATGGTACGAACTCGGAGCCGTGCCACCGCCGAGCCCACTTTCATCGTTAACCCAAGCCGACGCCGTTTCTCTGTGCCTCAGGCTGTAGATTTGACCGACGGCGCGTCTTCATCCTTTTCTTTACCGCCAATTTCTGCCTCCTCATCACCACAACCCTCTTCTCCAACACCGCCTAACTCTCATTCGCCCTCTCCCTCTCCACCACGCTCATCTTCCATAACGCACGCAACGTCACCACCGCACCGAATGAAGCCCGTACTCGCACCCACTTTGCACGACACCACGAGTCCAACACTGCGCGCCACTGCACTACCGCAACGATAAGCACGCGGTTCTCCTGCGCCCCAAGCAACCCAGCCAACGGAGGCGCCCGCTCCTAACCAGCCCCGACGACGACCGTCCAGAACCTCGACCCGCCCTCCGTCGTCTACCACTGCCCCCTCTTCTGACGCCGAGCCTTCACAATGTCGGCAATGCCTACACCCACGACGACAACCCGAGCCCGCACCAGAGCCGCCTTCAAATTCTTCCTCTAATGACACTGTCGACTCCTCGACACCCCCTAACGAGCACCGCCCAATTCCTTCCCGAGGCAGCACTTACCGTTGTCGTGTCAACGTCCTACCACCGGAGCCCATTTACACGGTAACCTTACTTTTACTTCCGATATTGATCGGAGCAGGTATGACTCTCTTCGACATAAATTGATCGTGCCTTGTAAATGCCTCTCAATCCCTGTTTTGGCTGCCTTGCGTATTGAAAATATTATTGCAGATTATTTTAGGAATATTGGCTGGGTTGGAAATTTTGATATTGCTCACTGTGCCTATTATGAGTTAGTTTTAGAGTTCTATTCCACATTTCATATTGAGCGACATGATCAACTATCATTGGATACACCTGGTAAAGTCCGATTTCGGTTACTTGGTACCATGCATAGCCTATCTCTTCTTGAATTTAATATTGCATTATCATTTATCACTGAAGAGTATGCTATGTCTTCAGATTTTCATAATAGTTTGTGTACATTTCCTACTGATTTTAGGGCTATCAAGGCCTTTGCTTTGTTAACAGATAATGCCGAATCCATGTATAGCCCAAAAACATCAAAGGGTTTATGGTTTTGCGACCCTGCCTTGTGTTACATACACCGTTATCTAGCTTATAATTTCTCAGGTCGACGAGATGCTCTGGCTACCGTCTCAGACGGAATTATTCTTTTTATGGTGTATGTATACCGGTCGTCCGATTAATTTGTGTTATTGGTTTGCATTTCAATTTGAACATGTTATCAAAGCAAAACGTCCTCTAATTTTAGGATCTCTAATTGCACAGTTGATATTTTCTTTACGTGGTTCTAACGCTCCAGTTTCAGACTTACATATTGCTTGTCAGGCCGATCCTTTATATGCTCGAAGCCTCGACTCGTGGGACTACTTCATGGCACTCCATCATCCTTTCGTTTTGTCCCTCCTGGTGTTTGTTCTTCACCATCCGAACGAGTATTTCGCCAACAAACTCAAAATGAGGCACCCGCCCAAGCTCAACCAACATTGACCATTGAGCAACGCTTAAAGTGCATTGAAGCTCGACTTGACACTTTTGGCCAGCAAATCACCAAGCTCATTGCATCATGCGCGATCGACAGTAACTACATGGGGAGTTTTACTAAACCTTTCTACATATTTATCTTTTTTAGTCAACATTGAGGACAATGTGTTTTAAGTAGGGGGAGGAACTCTTCGTTGTTTCTGTCATTTTCTGCTGTGATTTTGGTTGTTGTTGCTGCCGTGTTTTTTTTGGTGTCGCTGTTTGAGGCCCCATTTTGTCCATATTTATTTTTTTAGAATATCCTGCCTCTTTTCATGCCCAAGATTTTGACCAGGAATTGCCTACTGTTTGCCCCACAAGCATGATTCTTGCCTTCTGAGGAAATTATGATTTTTCCCATAATTGATGCCATCTCCACTATTTTATTTTTATTAGGCTAAAAATAATTGTGATTAATAGAGTTAACTCTATCTTACTTTTCATGAAATTGATCAAGTTTAATATAAAGTGAACACTTAAAATGATTGCATGTTTAATTTATGTTCATGGATATTAGGTGATTATTGAAACTTATTCTTGACACTTAAATTGTTTTTCCTAAGTTCTCAAAAATTTAAATTTCGTTTAATTGTTAATAAATTTTTCCATGGTTATGAGTACAGCTTAGAACGTGACTGACTAAGTAACCGGGGTAGGGTGATTGAGTTGTCATTCTACTTCGCGTCAAAAGGTTGTGTGACGTGACAAGTAAAACTCCGCTAGTCGAGGTTATGAGTGTAGCTCAAAACGTGACTAACTGAGTAACCGGGGTAGGGTGCTTAGGTTGTCATTCTACTTCGCGTCAAAAGGTTGTTTGACGTGATGGGTAAAACTCTGCTAACCAGAAATAGCAATATATTTCTAAGCAAATAAATAAATAAATAAATAAATAAATAAATAAAAGAAAAAGAAAAAGAAAAAATATGTTTAAATAAATAAAATTTGGGACTAAAGGAAGAAACAAAGAGGGTGTCTTGGTAGGTTTAGTAATTTACCTAATTTCCATGAAATAATTCAAGTTGATGTTAATGTCTGTATTAATTGGAAAACTTTTTCTGTTTTACTTAAAGCGAGCTTAGGGTTCTCTTTATTTTTCATATGCATTTTTGACTAATTTTAATTAAACTTTGGAGTGGTATTTCTTTTATGACAAAATCTAATTTTCACAGTGGATAGGAGCCATACTTGAGGGCAAGCATGGGCTAAGTAGGGGGAATTTGATAATACTCTAGAATAACGTATTTTTATGTATTAATTATGTGTTTATTCTAAGTATTATCCTGCTAATTTGAGTTATTTATGATCTTTTATCTCATAGGGACAAAATTGGAGGCAAAAGCGAAATTAAGGGCCAAACGCGTGAATTTAGAGATAAAATGGGCCAATGTGCGACACAGGGAAAAGTTGGTGCCAAAACTGCAAGCATGGAGGACATAAGGGTTGAAATGAAAAAAGAAGAGATTTTATTCTATCAAATTCTATTTTAATTATATTAGGATAATTAATATTAAGATAATTATTAAGGATTATTTAATTTTAGGATTTTATTTTATTTATCTTTAATTAAATGTATTTATCTTTTGGGAGTTTAAGTAGGATTAGACTATCTCCCCTAGCTATAAATAGGGGGTGAAGTGACTCAAAATGCATCCATCTTTTTTCTATAAACACTCATTCTCCCAAAAACTCTGTCTTTTGTTCTCTCCATATTTTCTTCAATAAAAATCTCATTTCTATTATATTTATTTCTTTCCCAAAAATCATGAGCCACTAAACCAATCTAGCCGAAGGTGGTCAAAATTCCCCAAAAAGGTTCATGAGGCTTAGAACCCGCGCTTAGCCTTCCCAACAAGATATTCATCGCTTCTCCGCATTACGGGGCTGACGCTTCCGCCCATGTCCCTTAATAGGTGATCTTTTCAACTTGTGCAAGGAACAATCGCTTTGTACGTTTTGGAAAGGTTGCACAGTCGGTTTGTTGGCTTTCTACGTCAGAGGTTTGCGAATCCAAGAGACAAAACGGCATGGTATTCGCCGTTGGGAAGTGATGATCTACCAGAAGATAGTCCCACAAAAGCGATTATTGGCTAGAGTCAGGCTCCACCAAATTTTAAGTCTAAATCCTTGGAGTTGGTGGTCGTAGGCGTCCTCTTCCACTATAACTGGCTTATCAATGCTCGCGAAGGGTTACTTAAAAGCCAATGATTGAACCCAAGTCTGAATGAGACAACCGGAGGCTAGAATCTCGCCACATAAGAAACTTACTCTTCCCTAAACTCTGTTTCTTTTCATATTCATCATTTTAATTTTCGCAATTTATTTAATTTCGCAATTTCAATTCACTTTAAATTCTGTTTTTATTTTTCCAGATCGAAATTTTTAATTCTGTTTTTTTCAGGAACGCAGGTTTTCTTGGCCAAGAAATTGTCCAGGATTTCAAGAAACGAGCATTCGTACAATCCGGTCCCTGAAGATTCGACCCTACTTCCCCTTTATTGTTATTTTTACTATTTTATAGGGAATAGGATATTTTTGGTGCTTTTAACGACCACATCAGAATATAGAAGAGGTCAAGGAGAACAACATACCTTGGAATCTCACTGAGTCAGCAGTCGAATTTTGATATCGGGCAAAGAGAAGTTTGAATGTTCAATCATAGATTCGTGTAGTTTAGGGCAATTTTTGGAGAATCCAACTCCATATTCATGTTCAAAGGGTCAAAAAGGGACTGGGAATGAGTTTTGGTATTCGTCGACCTCCAGCGACGGGGGCCGGCACGACGGTCCAACATTGATTTCTGGAGTAGTGACTGCTGTGTTTATGGGTTGCCTTAGAGAAAGGTAGAGAGAAATATGAAGAGACAAAGAGACGGGAGAAGAAAAAAATAAAGGAAAAAGAAGTTCTAGTGGTATTTATTTTGAAGATTAATGAAAATTAAAGAGAAATTTCGAAGGTAGGGGTTAAAATTTGAAGGAAGATTGTATATTTTCTAATTTTTATGTTTGCATATACTTTTTAAAGGATATTTCATAAAAAAATTTCTAATTTTTAATAGTTTTTTGAATTTCTACGAACATTTATTAATTCTTTTTCTTAATTTTATTTTTAAATTTTTAATTGTTTTATTAATGTGGCATGCCAAATAAAGTAGTGACCTATCAATAATTATGCACATGTAGAGTGTCACATCAGCATATGTCATCGACCGATAGTCAACTAACCTCACATCATCAATTTTGTCAAAAAAAATGATCAATTTAATAAAATACAGAACCTTGAAATTTAAAGTGCTTAAAAAAAAGAATAAATGCCTTTTAAAAAATGAAAATATTTAATAGATAATAAGCCTGAAGATTAATGAATACATATAATAAAATTTATAAATGGCTGCAAAATAGTAAACTATGGTATTTGATATTGCTTAGCAATCTTTATAGTTTGGTTTAGGTCTACTAGAGGTACCTATAGTCTTTTAAAATTTTGTCCCTATACTTCAATTTTGGACGTTGATATCTTGTACTTTATTTATTTAAAAATCCTGATTCTTTCGTCTACTTTTACCGTTAATGGTTGTTCTACAGAAGATAAAATAATCTTTTTAATTTCAAAATTCATAATTTTTTTTGTCAATTTAATTGTAACCCTTTAAAAGTTGTTACACTCCTTCCTCAACAATGACACATGGCAAAAGGAAAAATGGCTTGGTAAGAGCCCAAACAGAGGCCCATGAATGCCCCCTGGTCGAATACCCTCTATAGTGACCCACTGTTGGATTATGAAAGACTAACCACTTGCTTTTGGCCATTAAGGGGATTATTGAGGGATCGCTAAGGTATAGCAACCTTATACAACCTCATTAATGGGAATGTCAGAGCAGGAGTACATAGTACTGCTTGACGACAACTAACATATAACGAACTTGCTACCTAACCAACCACATGAGCGACCTAAAATATATATTGTTGGTGATGCGGCACCATTGGACATTGGGACATCCCCTATATATACCCCAACACACGAGGCACCAAGGAACCTTTCTTCTTTCAAAGATATTTCCATAGTGGCTTAGCATCCTTTTAAGCCTTCTCTTCCTCCCTCTTTCCTCCAGCTTCTTTCTCCCTTTCTTAACCTCCAACTTTGACTCTCTACTTGATACATGTGAATCGACCTCCTTACAACCACCACACCCTCTTTTTCATCTTCTCCTTATTGATTCTATGTATCAACAATTGATGTGGTGAGTGTAGACTAAACCGTCTCATTCTTTAGCTGATGCCCTTATAAACCTTGCAAACATAAACCCAGAACTCCTTTGACCCAAACACAAACTCAATAGCCTCCACATGTTACCCAAAAGCCACTTTATTACTTGATCCTCGTGGGAATAATACATTATCATTACTTTATTACTTGATCAACATGTGCGCTTACGTTACGAATTTTCAATCATCATCACTAAAGAAACACTTAAGGAAATTGAAGGACATTTAGGTGGTGGTGCGAGGCAAAAAATATTCATTGATGGATTGATTTTTAGTTCTTTGCACTCATCAGAACCTCACTTTGGACTCAATAAGCGTTTAATGAGAAGATTTGGAAGATTGAAAAAGTGGGAAAAGAAACATTTGTTAGATTGTGTGGAGTTATGCCTCATATTTTTCGGCTTTTCTTCTCCCAATTAAACTTTGTTTTGAGTTTACCACGATTCAATTTTGTCTAACAAATAATGTGTTGCAAGAGGTTTTGATAGAGAAAACGACATTCACCTTATGGAAAAGGTTAGTGATAACAAGCTGAATTTGTACGTTTAGCGCACCCAATTTCGAAAATTTTTGCCACTAAGTCTGTAATTTTTGTTTAATTTCATCAAGTACATAGTTGGAGTATCAAAATTCTAGTTAACAAGCAAATCGAACTAAATTGGAACACAAGCAATAAAAAGGGGCTGAATTGAAAATTTTGAGAAATTTATAACTGATCAAATTTTTTATTTGACTTTGTAAAAGCTAGATTTAGAAAAAAATCTAATATAAAATATGATTTTATGTGGTTGGTTGTTAGATGAATCAGGCTAAAATTAGTATATGGAATGTATATAAATGCCTTGTATGATGGTTTTGGAAAATAGACTGGAAATTGAAAAAAAAACATTTATTTATTTCTTTTCTATTCCACGCGTCTTTTTGCAGTACAAGCATTCTGCCTTTTTTTTCATTTCTTTACTTTGGTTCAATTGCCCTTTAAGCCCTTAAAGCCCCTTTCTTCCTCCACCTATCACCATTACACTTAAACTCATTCTAATATTCCATCAAGCATGATTAGTCTCATGGTCAACTAAATTTCTTTTAGCTTTAGCCTAGTTATCATTCTGACAAAAAAATCGTGAGATATGAACCCGCATTAAAAAACCTTTCAACACGATATTCACTATCTCTCCGGTATATGAGATAGTCACAATCATCCCTTAAAGTTGATTCAATTTCAGCTCAAAGTGCACGTTGGGTGGGAGTTGTATTGGCGTATAATTGGGAAGTCGAATCAATCATCTACCGTATTCGAGTTCCTGCGAACAAATTGGCGTGTTCAATTAGAAAAAGTTAGTAGGATTCCATCAATGGAGATAGTGATCAAATTTAAACGGCCCACGTGATTGAGGCCATTAATTCGAGTTGGGCTTTTCTATATCGCAAGGCTACCGAGATCTTAAATTATGAATGCATGTTACGTGGCTAGATAATCGTTAAGGGTAAGTTTGTAGATCGTATTGGCACCAACTACACAAGGAAAAGTTGGCGGTTAGGGCGTCCTTGATCGTTATAACCAGCTTATCGTTTGGAAAGGAAAATCTACTTTCAATGACCAATTCAATTTCGGAGTGTATCAAGACTGAGGCTAAGCATTTATATATCTGATTCACCGATTTAATTTAATTTCCTTAATTTTTATTTTGCAATCATTATTCTGTTATTATTTCATTTCATTTCATTTTATATTTGGTTTTTTATTTCCTTTATCAACTAAAACCTCCATTTTATTTATTATATAGTTCTGCACGCACAGGTCGTGGGCACGATAGCTACTTAGACTTAGAAATCAGTAATGTAAACAGGAAAATTAGGAATCCCAATCCTTGTGGGATCGAACCTACTACTCTATATTATTATTTAATTAAGTTAAAACGTAGGAAATTATATTTGGTGGTTTCGACACTCATTAGTTAGAAACCTTTTGAGCAAAAAAGTCACTGGCTATATAACACCCTTTACCCGTATTCAATGCCGAAACAGGGTACGAGGCATTACCGGACATAATCACAAGCAAACTTATAAAATCGAGACATAAATTTCCATCCAAAAAACCTTTCACATACATTCATATTGTCCCTATCACGAGCTTACGAGGCCCAAAACATGCATCGGAAGTGGTTCGAGACTAAACAGAGAACTTTGGAAACTTTTGGGAAACTTAGAAAATTTTTCATGTAAAAGGGGTCACACGCCCGTATGGGTTCGGGACACTCCTGTGTGACCCTAAGACACGCCCGTGCTTCAGGCCGTGTTCAAATTAGGGAGCTTTTTGTTTATAATGTCATCATCAAATTGAGGTCACATGGCTAAGTCACACGCCCGTGTGCTTAGGCTGTGTGATCGATTATATTTTCATAATTTTTCATTAAATAGGTGCAGACTTCACATGGCCAGGGCACACGCCCGTGTTTGAGGCCATGCCGTCCATACGGCTGAGACACATGCCCTTGTCTTTGCCCGCGTGCTCATTACTGAACATTTTGTTTTGCCACAATTAAGGTGCAGAGGACACACGGCCAGAACACACGCCCATGGGGCAAGCCGTGTGTCACACACGGACTAGACACACGCCCGTATGTCTACCCATGTGGACAAATATAAGGCTATTTACCAAGCCTTTTTGCCACCCTTCCATACACCAACCTACAAACAAAACATAGCACCAATTCAAGCATATACATTCAACCCAATCAACCACACACAAGGTATCCACATATCATTTACATGCTATCATTTATCGCATACAAACATCACATACTTAGCATCTCAAACCATACAATTTCCCCACATTCATGAAAACATCATCATATGTATATATATATACTTAACCAATATTAGCCAATATCAAATGACCATTTACAAAATGTATTATCAACTATTGAAACCAACACATATGGCCAAATCAATTATGACACATAACAAAAAGACCAAGTCCCTGTACATGCCATAACTCAAAATATTGTAATCATAAGTACCCAAAATGATAATTTGATAGTGTGAATGGATCTCCGACAGTCTCCAATCCCCGAGCTAGCTTGGTGACACTATAAGACAAAGGAAAAGAAAAAGGAGTAAGCTTTAAAGCTTAGTAAGTTCCTATGCAAATAATAGGCATCATAAACACACATTTATCATGCAACTAAATGAAATGAATTAATATAGATGTCTTTATAAATCTCATAGTCCAACTTGGCATGGATAGTATTAGAAACCTTAACATCATATCTTATACAATCATAACCTTACCGAGAGATTCTTCACATATCGAGCTCATTAGGCATAAGTTTTACATACATACCTGTACCAATTAGCAATATACCATGGTCTTTCGCAATGTTAACATTTCCATTACGTTTCCCATTGAACCACTTGGAATACTAAAGGATACTCGAGAAATCTCACATACATAGTACCATACCAATGCCATATCCCATATATGGTCTTACGTGTGATCTCGTATCGAAGCCAACAGCCCAGCTATGGTCTTACACGAAATCTCATATCGATGCTATATGCCAGATATGGTCTTACACGAAATCTTAAATAACCCTAATGTCATGACATTTGTATCCTACCTATTCCTAAGGTTCAACCGGAATTTCTCGTTTGTCAAACTTTTTCGATTTCATTTAAGAGTAAATCACAATTCATATAACAATAAAGCAATTAAAGCATAAATAACAATGCATTATTTACATAAGAACTTACCTCGGTACAAAAAAAAGTAAGAATGGGACCTAATTGATAAATACTTTATTTTTTCCCTCGATCTAGGTCCAAACCTCGTTTTTCTTGATCTATAATAGAAAATTTAACTCATTTATTATTCACATTATTCAATTCAGTCCAAAAATCTTATTATGGAAAATTTACATTTTTGCCCCTAAACTTTAACATCTTTACATTTTGGTCCCTAGACTCCAAAAATGAAACGTGTGCAATTTTTTTAATGTACAAGCCTAGCCGAACCATTTTTAAAACTATAACAACTGACATTTTCCATTAAAATACACTTACTACATATTTTATAACTTTTGCAAATAGGTCATTTTAAGCATTTTCATCAAAAATCACTTAGTAAAAGTTGTTTATCTAACACCAAACATTCTTCTTCTAACATTAGACATCAAAATACACAAATGTATAACATGGGTCAAACCCTAGACCTTGATTATTCCTTAAATTAATGGTAGGAAAGGATAGATCAGATGATAACGACTTCAAAAACATAAAGAGCATTAAAAACGGGGCTAAGATGTACTTACAATCAAGCTTGAAAGATGACAAAACCCTAGATATGATATTCTCCCAAGTTTCGGCCAAGTTTGAAGAAAGATGAGCAAATTTTGGCTTTAATTTCTCTTTTTATTCTTTTATTTACCAAATGACCAAAATGCCCTTCACTTAAAACTTTGAAATTTTATCTCACCATGTCTATTTTTGTCCACTAACTTAAAACATGGTCTAATTACCATCTAAGGACCTTCAATTTAAAATTTTATAGAAATTAGACACCTCTAGCATGTAGAACTCAACTTTTGCACTTTTTATAATTTAGTCCTTTTTTACTAAATTGAGTGACCAAACGTCAAAATTTTCAAACGAAATTTTCACGAAATCATTCTATAAAATTATAGACCATAGAATAATAAAAATAAATTTTTCTATGTCGGATTTGTGGTCCCGAAATCACTGTTCCAACTAGCCCCAAAATCGGGCTGTTATAGGCTAACCGATTAGTGTTGAAACAACAGTTGTACACGTTCTGTATGAATGAAGGTGAGCACCTTAGAGATCACATCAGTCAATTTATTACTCTTTTGAATGATTTAAAGAATGTTGAGGTTCATATTAATGATGAAGATCAGGCTATGCTATTATTGTGTTCTTTACCCCCTTTCTACAAGTCATTCAGGAAAACCTTAATTTATGACAGAGATAATCTCTTATTTGAGGATGTGAAGGGTCATATGTTGAGCAAAGAAAAACTCGACAATGAATGTAGTTCGAATAGCAAGTTAGATAAGCAAGCCTCGATTTTTGTAGTATCAAGGAAGCGATACAAAAGATGTCGCTATTGTATGAAGGTAGGTCACATCAAGACAAATTCTTACGAATTGCAAAATAAAATGGTTGCTGAGAGCAACGAGGAAGATTTAACTAGTGTTAATTTGGCCGATAACAAAGGTGATGATTTCTTATTGGTGTCAACAAGTGAAAACTCCGAGCTTACGTCCGAGTGGATCCTAGATTCGGGGTGTTCTTTCCACATGTTTCCAATAAGGACTAGTTGTCCACATACAGTTCAGTTGAATGTGGAGTTGTGTGTATGAGGAATGGTTCACCAGTCAGGTAATCAATATTGGTACTGTTCAGATGAAGATGCACGACGGGACAATTAGGACACTGTCAGATGTCAATCATGTGCCTAACTTAAAGAAAAATCTCATCTCCTTAGGAATTTTGGACTCGAAGGGTTGTATAATTAACATCAAGTCAAAAAACATTAATGTATCTCGTGGAGCTCTCATTTTGATGAAAGGTAAAAATATTTGCAGTTTTTATGTTCTGGAATGATCAACGGTGACTGGTGAAATAAGACGTCTCCTGTCTATTAAGGAGTTGAAGTCGACTTGTTTGAAGTAGAGATAATTTGGTCATAGTAGGGAAAAATGTATGACTGTTTCGTATAAAAGAGGTTGTCTTTTGGATACAGTTTTGAAAAGATAGGACATTGCGTTCGTGGAAATCAGACCTGTGTCAATTTTGATTTGGCAATACACAAGTCGAAAACTAGAAGACTTCCAAGTTCTAAACACAACTTCTACTTAGTTAATATTGTTGGGAAATGTGCTCATATTGTAGTAAACATGTAATTTTTTTATTTATTTGAATGATTAATAAATAAAGTCAATTTCACATTTTACTATTATGTCTTTTATATTTTGCATGCATAGCGAAATTGTGGCAAGCAAATATTAGCTCATTGATTGTCTAAAGTTCAAACTGAAGATAAGTGTCACTGTAAAGAACGTTTACATTGTGGAAAAGACAACTTACTTCAGTCAATAATCTAAACGAGTCCGTAATCTCGTAAAAGAATCAAAGTAAGCATTTGATTCAAATATTGAGAATGATTATTATGTCGTTTGCAATTCCAATTGGGGAGATGGCTAGTTTTGGTTATTAGAGCAGTTGACTCTACAAGTAGAGACATAGATATATTCATTGGTAGAATGATACATTGGACTGGACCCAAGATGAATTAATTTTGAATTCATTTGTAAATTAATTCACTTGTCACGTTCATGGTGTGATTTACCTAAATCCTGAGTTAGTCACTGACCATGCGTATGCAACTCTTATGCTTTGATATAAGTAGAGGCTTATGCTCTAAAGATGATCGAGCCCATAACTGGTATGTTGGGTACATGACTTGTGTATGTCATGACTTTACTAGCAACATTGGAATTCATAGCTCAATTAAAGAGTTAATGATATCCTATCATCGGCATTATGTGGATTGATAAATATGGAACGTGCTCATAGGTTGCTTGTTCTCGAACAAGCAATTTATAACAGTCATTTGTTGATAGTGATCATATTAGTCATTAAGAAGACACAATGGTGACAATGAGTTAAAATAGGATTGTATTGAGTGAACGGATTTAACTCAAAGGAATCAAGGATATCATATGAGAGTAACATACACATGATGAGGTCATTGGACAAAGCAGCTGGATAAATTACTTTCGTAAAAAGTATACAATAATGATTTTCAATCATGATACTTCTTATGAATTGACTCCATGATTAAGTAATTGCGAATTATCGGAACGATACTTCTAGACATAATTGCAATCACTAGAGTCTAATTGTATATGTTCAATTGGTCCCTCCTCTAGCTCAACAAAAGCTCAACCAAACTGCATTTGAATCAGAAGAAAATTCTACGGCTTTGGGAATAATTTAATTAAGTCGATTTATTCGATGCCTAATTAAATTAAGTTATCGTGAGAATTGTTCAACTAGAGAATTTGATTAAAGAATTTTATGAAAAATTAATTTGAAAAATCTAAGTGATTTTGGAAAAATTAATATTGATTAAGTAAAATTAAATTAATCAAATCAATTAAAATTAATATGATATTTTTTGAAATTAGTTTTCAAGTCAGACAATTGGCCCAATGGATACTTGAACTTGAAAACTGGTCGAACCGGGCCCGTAATGTGAAACCGGACCAATGGTCCCATTAGTGGCTAGAGCGGACTAGTCGGGTCGTCATTGACCCGGATCGGACCGGTAGTAGCTGAACCAGCTCGGGATGTCGTAAGGGAGTCGCACCTGTATCACCGGACACAGCGATGCCAGTAGCTGTGTCAGTGGCATCTTGGTGGCCAGCGACGGTTGGTCGTCGGTGGTTGAGCAATGAAAGAGTTACACTATTACTGGGGCTCTACCAGAGAATTTGATTTCAGATTAATTATTCAAAAATAATATTATTTTATTAATTTAATATTAAATTGATTATCTTAATATTAAATTTAATTTAATGATTATCTTGTAGATAAACATTCTATTATTTTAATAAGATTTAATATTAAATTTAATCTAATATTTATCTTAATAAATATTATATTAATTTATTATTAAAGTGATTAGGTTTAATAATAGTTGAACTCTCTAAACTCTTCCTATATAAAGAGAGCCTTGAGTCATAATTTACACACACATTTGAATTTAAGAGAAAGTTGTAGAGAGAAAATTCTCTGAAGAGATTATTCTAGAAAATTTCTAGAGATATTTTTCTAATTTACAACTTGACCCAAAAGATTAAATAAATTACAAAATTACTCATTGGTAATTTTTGTGAAAGATTTTCTGATTCGAAGCGAGACCATACTCAGTTGACATGAGCTTGAGGATAGTGGAGAAGACTACGCGGTCGAAGAGCTCATTCTAGACGGATAAAAAATGTACAATTTTGATTAAGTGTTTATTACTTTAGATATCAAGATTTTGTTTTGAATTTTTTTTTAAATTTTAGTTTTTCCCTAAATTTATTTTCCTCTGCGTTTTCCAAACATGTTTTTCCAACAAATATCCTGCATAGTCCATTGTGAAAATATGAGTTAAGGTGGAGATTTGTGGAGTTATGCCTCATATTTTTCGGCTTTTCTTATTCCAGTTAAACTCTGTTTTTAGTTTACTACTTAAACTCTGATTATTGTAGGTTATTTTAATATTATTTGACCTACAAATTTAGTTTATAAATAAATCTTTTTTCCACCCAAGAAAAATAACTCATTACACATTTAGATATTAATTTTTACAAGCTCTAAGAGAATTTTGTATTTACGTTTTGAGGGTTTTTACTTTGAATTTCGGGGTTTAATTTTATCTCTATTTTTTATACTATTCGTTTTTACTATTTTAGTGAAATTATCTTTGTCCATGATTTTTTTATCCTCTTCGGAGGAGTTTTTCTATGTAAAATATTTGTGTTTGATCTTTTTAATTTCTTTGTTATTTTACTTGTTCATTGTTTAACCGGGTTTATCCCAACGGATTGAAATAGATGTGGGAAATTTTGCATAAGAGAATAGAAATTAAGCTGAAGAATTGCTGACTGTGTTTGGGGTTTGCTGCGTTTTGCATAATGTTCGCGAGATGAGAAATGTGAAAGTGGAGGCTGAGCTAAATTAGAGGTTTTCGATGATGAGGTGATCCCTCATTTTAATTTGAGATCCATGACAAGCTAAGGATTGCATTGCTCATAATTTGTTGCACCATGGCCTCGATGGCACTGGTTTTCAATAATATATTTGATTTTTTTTTTCTGAAATAGTATTAAACAGTCTTTTATATTTTAAAATAGAATTAAGATTTAATTGATAGAAAATATAAAAATTGAGGATTAAATTTGTTATTACACTAATTAAAAAATTACTACATCCTTTTATTATCTAGTTAATGGTAGATAATGGAAATGGATTCAAAAAGACACAATTTAAATAGTTGAGTGACTGTTTTGCAACTTTTCATAATTGAGTGACTAAAAAAATAGCTTAATAGTTGAGTGATTACTAAGGTAGTTTATTCTTTTTAATAATATTAAATTTTGGGGTAAACTACAAAATTGATCGTTGTGATCGAATAAGACCATGGGAGATGGCATCAATGTTGGTGGCGATAAGGGTAACCGTTCGACTGAATCGAGAGAAAATGTTTCGAGTTAATCGAGCTAACGAGTCTTATTTTTCAAATCGAGTCAAGTGAAATGCAATTCAAGTCAAGTCGAATCGAGTGAAATTGTTCGAGTTAAATAAAAAATTAAACATGTCAAATTAAAATCTTGTTATAGTATAACTAATTCCATTTTAGAACTTATAAATTTGAAGCTATATATATTTGAAACTCTTTCAAAACATAATGAGATAAAATTTTAGTATGATAAGCTTGAATTGTTAATTTCCTTATTTAGGTCCCAAAATTATTATTTTGAAAATTTTAAAAATCATTTATTTATTCTTTAGAATTTTTTAGAGTTTTATTAAAAATATAAATTTTAGAATTTTTTTGAATTTTAAAAATTATTTTGAATTTTTAAATTTTTTTTGTTAGAGAGATTAATTTGCTTATTTTCAAAATTGACAAGAACTAAAAAATATTTATATCAATATGTTATTTGAGTTATTCGAATTACTCGAGTTATTCAAATTGTAAAATTCAACTCGACTCAAATTCAAAACTTGATTTACTTATTTAAGTTGACTCGAAAAAACTGAATAATTTGAATAACTCGATTCAATTAACTCGAAATTTAAAAAAAAATTGAATCGAATCGAATTTTACTCATCTTTAAGTGGCGAATAGGATTATAAAGGAAAAGAGAGAGAAAAGATGAGAAGAAAGAGGGAAAAATATAGGAAAGTTAATAAGGAATTAAAAAAAAATTCAATAAAAAAAGAGTAAAAGGATTATCCGAGAGTGATAAAATTCATCTGTCACATGAGCTTATCATGACACATTTAACGGAGTTAATGATTGAATGACTCTAATGTAATCTAGATATAACATTAGTAATTATATAGTAATTTTTTAAAATTTTAGGACCAAAACATAAATTTACTCAAATATAATATAAGTAACTAATTTTGGAGTTTACTATAAAAAAATGGTTAAAATGTGATTAGCTTTTTTTATTAAATTTATTGGGGTGATATTTAGAAATAAAATAAAAAATGCTCTTTTAAATTTAACAAATGACTTTGATACTTACATATAAATTTTGAAGTAAAAATAAAAGTAAAAAGAGTAAATTACAAAATTAAAAAGAATACATGCATTTAAGACATATTTTAACCTAAAAGAATTGCCGCCATCATCCAATTTGTTTATGAACGAGCAACTTTCAGACCGAGGCAGCCGCCAATAGAGAACTGAAAGAGATCAGCAAAAGGAGCCTCAAGCATGCCGACCCTTACAAAGCTTTATACCATGGAAGAAGCCTCTCAGCACAATACTAAAGACGATTGTTGGGTCGTTATTGACGGCAAGGTTTATTTTCCCTCCCTTTTAGTTTTTATTATTGGTTTGGATCTTAAGGTTTTTTTATCCTTTTGTTCATAAACTCTCTCCTGGGATTATGGTTTTGCTCTTGAACTTTTTGACTCTGTCTCGTAGTTATTTTGACTTAAGAACGCAACAGTTTTCTGAGTGTTTTCGATGCTTATTTGAAAATTAAACTTCATCTTTCAAATAAAAATAAAAATATCTTGTATTAGGTGCCTTTTCTGTTCTGATTTTTATTTACAGCAAGTTCCAAACTGCATTTGGATAATGGCCCCATTACGTTTAATGCTTTGTCTTTGCTTGTCTCTTAATTGCCTGGAACTATTTAGGTTAATCTCAAACACAAAACACAATTTAAGCTAACTCTATGGAAAGTTTTGGCCTTTTCTCTAACTTTTTAGTGCAAAAGGGTTAGATTAAGAGTTGCAAAACAAACCCACGTTTTTGAATTTTCATAATGCTCATAGGGTTGTGCTTGAAGAGGACGAAGATTATGCTTGTGCTGAGCTTATAATATGCTTGTTGGGTACTACTTGTATTTTGGTAAGAAAATAATCACGTACCTTCTAATTATATAATGTTGAGTCCATGACTCAATATTCATTTTACGGTGCTCGTTTTTACTTACTAACCCATCTATCAATAGTAGTTTCAGGAAATACAATCCCTTGCAGGGTGACACTTTTGTAATAACACTCCATGACAATCCACTCCGTAACATGGGATGCTCCCTAGCATGCAATGATATACAGTACTTTACATTACTTAAAATTGGAGTTGTTGGAAAGACATGCAACTATGCAAAGGTTGTGGAGCTAACTTTGGAAGGTTGGTAGGATTCCTGAGTTGCTCCTCTATTGGAATGTCTTTTAGAGCATGATTTGGAAGTTTAGAATACAAACATTGTTAAGAAGTACACTTATTAATCTTTCCTTGAACTACTAGTGCTTTCCCTTGTGGTTAAACAGAAAGTACACTTATATTTGAACACACAAGTAACGCTCAGTTTACCAAAAATATTACACGAGTGTTAACTTCCTCACGGTATTTGTAACTTCCCTCTTTTCTGGAAACACGTTCGCTATCTCTCCCAATCTCACTATCCACTATTTTAGCATGTTCACTCCCACTCTTTTCTATATCGGTTCATTAATAACTTCCCTTTGAGACCTACAAATTGAGGCTTGAACGTTTCTTTAGGATGTTTGGATCTTTTGGCGAACTTAAAACATATTCTAAATTTTCTTTGCAACTCTCTTTGAAAACAATCACAACCACCGTACTTTTACTTTTCTTAGCCACCTATTGCTTCCATTACCACCACTTGCCACCGCACTTGTTTTCCGAGGTTTGCTCTGATCTTCCTCTCCGTCATCTTTTCACGATATTCCATTTTACTGGTTTATAAGGTTCCCTCACTTCAACAAAAGAACCTCTACATATGGAAGAACTAAGTTCATTGCATTTTGTCGTCTCTAGAAGGATTCTTTCTTGTCACCGTACCCATTTGTGTTGATCTTGGCTAGTTTTACTTGCCATAGGAATTCTCCCAATGATATTTAAGGTGGCCTCATCTGCTCATCTATGGTTACTATTTAAAGTAGCCACCTAATGGCTTAGTGTTGTCCTGCTAATTGTATTAAAGAAGCTAGCCATAGGGTCGTTTGGATTCATCTCTTAATTGATTAATGCTCCCCTGGTTTTGAGGTTTATGTACTAGTTTTAACATCTAGGAATTGCTTATGCAACTTGATGTCCTGTACCGATGGACTCTATTATTTAAACATTACTGTAGTTCTTTCTGAAGACTTCAACTGTGTGGATCAATCATGTCTTCAAAATTTGGTTGGACGTGATGAACTTGGTGAGCTAACACCTTGGATGGACAATCGCTTATGCTCGATTTTCCTTTTAAGAACATCAAAATGTTATGGTATGGGAATGAACTTTCCATTAATTGGTATCTTGATTGAATACAAAGTCTTTTCCCTTTTTAGGTTTATGATGTTACTCCTTATTTGGATGAGCATCCAGGAGGTGATGATGTAGTGCTTGCAGCGACAGGTGATACTCTTATGCTTTCTGACTAATAAATTTCTTGTTAAGCGAGCTAAGAATTTCCTGATTATAAAATAATGCATTCTCGAATGACATGCTTCCGATAATTTTCTTGAAGGGAAGGATGCAACAGATGATTTTGAAGATGCCGGACACAGCAAAAGTGCAAAGGAGCTCATGCAGAACTTTTGCATTGGTGAGCTTGACACATCTGCTCCAATCATCCCAGAACTTGAAATTGCATCCAGGAAGGAAACAGCCAATTACTCTCGGAATCTCATGGATTTGACAAAGCAATATTGGGCTGTTCCTGTTGCAATTATTGGAATCTCTGTGGTGGCTGGTTTCATATACCTCCGTAAAAAGTAATGCAATTTGATTTTTCCCTATTGGCTGCTGAAAGGGAATACTTCCCAAAATTTTGAATAATTAGATGGATAATGATTAAGAACATTTAGCCATTTTTATTTTTTAGAATCTGAGGGTAGGGTTTGTTCATTGATTACCTTCTTTACAATACATGCATGATAGGATTGAAGAACAGGGAAAATGCTTGTAGTAATACAAGGGGAAGGGATTTGTTGTCAAATTGGATTGTTTTAAGTTTTGAACCAGTTAAATGAGCTTGAGGATGTAGTAAATTGATGATTTTGTGGGTATATATGTCCCTGAATAATAAAATGCTAGTCCATGAAAAGCATCTTCATCTTTTGTTTTTATCAGTTGCCATCCAAATGAATGTCACTGGCAAGCTCAAGCTATTTCTTTATATGAACTTAGTTTAATCTATCCCTTCAGAATCTAGACTTAAAACCCAATGCACTTAAAATCCTATGCATCAATTGAATCTTATTGTTAACCTAGAAACCGAGTTTGAATTGAATGAAGAGCACATATATTCCAATCCCAGATGTTTCTCAGTATTAATTCCTTCAACTTCTAGCAAACACAATAGGCTTTAACATCCTAGAAAGATAGAGAAGGGGAAAAAGAAAGAGATTCCTTTAGATCTTTGGAACAAAATTGATTGATTTTTTGTTAAACATCAAACTCATTGCTGGATTTTTCTTATAAAGCTTAAAAGTTGTTTAATCTTATCTTTTTAGAATATGCTATTGTCTGAAAGCAGTACAATAATGCTTTGGTTGTGAACAGTTTATTGTACCACACACCTTTAACTGAAGATCTTCTACTGAACATATACTCACTTTCCCTAGAGCTTTTGCTTGAATGACAAATCCCTAAGAAATGTAGTCAGGGCACTTTTCTTTGGAAGTATTAATTTTTGCATATTTAGCTGTGATAGTAAGGTTTAGTTTTCATTGGAAGTACTCGTATTTGATACCTGTGTATGTACAACAAAATTAACATGCCTATGTCGAATATATTATACAATATAGACACCCATAGCCAAATACGACTAAATATAGTTTTGGAACTTAAATTTTGATAGGTTTGTTGGGTGGTTTGGTCTAATCCCATTAGAATATGCCTCCTACATCAACTACTGTCTCTTTCTTGAAACAGAATGAAGATATTTAAACACACTCCATTATTTAATACGGGTAACTAAGAGTAGGTGAAGAAGCTAATCTTTTATTCCAACTGATGTCATGAGGCAGATTAGGTATTTTGCTTATTTTGGACCATCATCCATGTAAAATTTTTAGTTGAAGGCTTGAAGCTAACCTACTGAAGTCCAGAGCATTTTGTTTCTTTTTTGGTTTTTTCTTTAAATGGGATCTTAGATCATTGCAATGGATGAAGATACTGATTTGAATATGACCATATGAGATGCCACTAGCAGTGAAATAGTCTTAAGGGGGAAGCCTTTTATGTTTCACTCCAATCTGCTCTTAGATCATACAACAGAGAACCTATTAAGATAATGAAATGATAACATTACCTTGTCATCCAAGTGATAATTCCAACCATCTTTTCTAACGAAGAATGTTTCACTAGTACAATCATGAATGAGAAGGGCTTTTATTTGCCACCTTATATAGATGCATCAGACACTTTCTGAAGTAATTACTAATTTGTAATCCATCTTTACAACAGAGAGATGGAACTTTGATCCATGCAAAAAACAGAAATTGCCAGTTTGATTATCCATGTCAGAAGAACGGAACCTGAACCAGGAATAACCTTTTGCATTGAGACTCCCAACTTTTATTTGTTTTCTCTCTCCTTACAAAATGGATTCCAAACTTCCCACTTCAAATATAAAAGAGAAGGAAAAAAAACCAGAATAAAAGAAAAAGGAACAGGAACTAATTGAGGACAGGGATCAACGGGTTTTGAAACCCTCCAGCTACGTACAAACATACAGTTTGGCAAGAAAAAAACTAGACCTTACTCGGAAAATTGAAGACCATCCAGTTTTGATGCAGCTGGCTTGTCCAAAAACCATACCAACTTCCCTTTTGTTGGTTGGACTAACCGAGCAGGCAGTGATGGGCAGTCAGGTCCGATATTATCAATTGCCAAATGCACCGCCTCTGCTTTTCTCTCACCTGTCACAACCATTGCTACATTGGATGCTGAATTGATGACAGGCAAAGTGAATGTTATCCTCTCAGGTGGAGGTTTGGGGGAATCAATTATGAAAGTTACCCATTCATCAGTCTCATCGAGTGCTGAATGATTAGGAAATAGTGAGGCAATGTGACCATCAGGTCCCATGCCAAGAAGGATAAGGTCAAACTTGGGGCAGTCACTAATGTCGGAAACACTAACCATTCGTGTTTTCACCAACTGTCGGATAACAAACATGTACTCATCAGCAGCTTCCTCTGCAGAAACTGAATCATTGATAGAATGAACATGGCTAGGGACAATGGGCACCTACAAATACAAGGCATGTGCCATTATAGCGTATACTTTGAGGTGTAAACTTGTCAAAACAAACTGAAGCATAATTTTTCAGTTCAATCTATCCATTGAAGAAAGCATTGCAGAATTAAGAACTTGAATATCAAGATATGGTTGGAAGCCCTCGAGGCAATAAAAGAAAACAGTGTCACTGTTGACACAAATATTTCTACAATAATTCAATACAATTTTTTTTTATGGTCACTTTCTGAATACTAGGTGTAATAAAATAATAATGGTAACCTAAATTTTACCACAATTAAAGTTCAGTTTGATTCTAGTTTAGTCATTTTCCTGACCAACTACTTCAAAGGGATGTGAAGCATGATATACTAGCTAGTTAGTTCATTCCATGTTCCACATAACACAATGAAAAAGCATTCATCAAAGCTTTTCTCTAATTTATATTGTAAGATGTGAGAAGGGACAAGAGGTACAGAAAGCAGCAGTAACAGATCAGCAAGCCAAAGAATTCTCAAATTTGTCTGATCATGAATATCATGAAAAATTACTCAAAGGCTCCAAATACACAAACTTATCATTTTTGAGGAAATAAAAAAACCGAGTCTAGGAGGGCTGCAAAAGATAAAATGACAGTTTTACCATAAGGCCTTTAGCTTTTCAGGACAAACAGTTTATCTTGGAACAAGCCGATTGAATCATTAATTAGAACAAGCTCAAAAGTTCCTAGAAAGGTAGAACCACCAAAAAGGTTCCTCAAATCATGTGGAAATTTATACTTCCATACTGTCTATTATAGCAAGTGTTTAAACCCCTCACAAGCCAGTATTACCCTCTTAAGAGAAAAAGTTGCGGGTTGCTTTATTTTTATATTGTGGTGAGATGGCACTGTGAACCATTGAATGTCCTGGTAAAGGCCATTCAAGTGGAAGGATCGGTCATATAAAAGAGATGGGTAAAAATAAACCAGAGCTGAATGAAGAAATTTCCAAAAATTTTATGGATATCAGTAAACCCGAAGCTCTTTTTGTAGTTAAAACCAAATATCTATTTCAATTGAAAACAACATAAACAGTACTTGATAAATTCATGTCAGTAACTCTTGCCGAAGGAGGCTAGAATGCTCAATCTCACACCTTCTAATGTCAAATTTGATACTGCATCAAACGAATTCAAAGAGCAAACATGGAAACCACTGAAAATAAGAAATCCATTCATGAAAAATCACATGTTGGCATATCATAGGTAAACTAATACTACCAGTTAATAAGGACTTCTAGCAAAGGCTAATAGTTCAAGATCCAAAGTGTAGATCAGGCAAATCACAGAACAATAAAGGGACTATTCTGTACTTTATGTATTAACTAAAGATGAGGTAATAAAGAAGACATCCAAATAAGATATTAGAACAACAAACATCATTTTATGATAACAGTTCCCCTTCATTTGGTCCTTGAAAAGCAGAAAGGGAGAAAAAGAAATAACTTGCATAAAATGAAATATGGATTGAGATGCTAACCTTTGAAAGAAGGCCATCTTTTGCAAGCTTATAATTACTATCAGAATGGTTTTTTGCTACAACACGTTCATCCGCCCAAAATATATACCATTTAGCCCAGTCTATCGTCTTGTTATAAGGGGCTCCGCAAAGTTTTCTGTTTCCCACCAAAAACTTTAAAAGGGAGAACACCAGAATCACAAGAAACAAAAAGAGGGAAAGGAAAAAAAAAGACCCAAAGATGGAAAAGGAATGCATTGATACCCCATTAAGTCAATGAGAGAACCTCCAGACAATGCAATGGCAAAAACGCCTCGCTCCTTCACAGCAGCCTCTGATAACTCAGCAATATAGTCAGCCAAATCCGTCCTTAGTTCATCCAAATTTTCGAGAATCCTCAATTCTCCTCTATCATTGTTAACCTCAGAAAGAGCCATGCTTTTGACGATTTTACCAACTCTAATGTGAAAAAAAAGGGGAAAAAAATTAAAGTAGAATTAAGAATGTAATAGAGCCAATAACACATAAATATCCAGTTACACGAGATAAATTACTTAAAAGCAATTCCTTCAGCAAACAGTCGAAGAAGAACAATGAAAAAAAGAAAACACTGAAAGAAAATATAGCAGCAGCAATAAAGCCATTAACTTTGGCAGCTCACAGCATTAAGTTAAAACTCATCAAGACTTCAAAACTTTAGATCATGCTAAACAGTTAATAGAATCTATGACAAAAAGGTAAGAAATACTCAATAATACAGTTTAAGATTCATCAAACCAAACCCCAAAAAAAGGGTCATAATAGCCAAAAGCCCGTCACGTTTTTGAATAGAGTTTAAAACTTTAAATTGAACACAAGAAGTCGAACAAAAAGGTATGATCATCTCAACTCAGAGATCAAGAAAAACAAAAAAGTTCAACTAACTTGATAAGTCCCAAATAGATGAATTTAACAAAAAAGCCAGTTATACCAAGAACATATGAACGGAAGCTTTGATCAAAGAAAAATCTAAAATTTTATATTTACAACAAACAAGAGCAAAAGAAACAAAAAATGGGAAATGCTTACAAAGAAGAAAGAAGATGGTAGCAGAGAAGCAAGGAATAGGTGAAGATGGAAGATGGGTAATCAAGAACAAATGGAAATAATTTATTTATATAATACTAACACGAAAACAGATAAATGTAAAAATACAATTAAAATTTATATTAAAAATAAAAATCTGTTTCAGAAAAGAAGCTGAGGAGAATTTAGCTTAACTGCAACCAATGAAAATGACAAAACACACACACCAAAAAAAAAAAAAAACAAAGTTTTTTTTCTCTCTTTCTGTGAGAAAATGAAAAGGTAAACGGATAATATTTAATAGGCTAAATTAGCCATATATGTCCCAAAATAATTTTATTGGCCATAGGTCGTTTTTTTTTTTAAAATATAGGAAATAGGTTAATTTTAGATGCGCTTTCTGCACATGTGGTAGGAAATTGCATTTAGTTGGACTCGTTTTTTCTTTAAATTATTTTTTTGATTTTTTTAAATTTAATTAAGCATTTTGGTCAGATAATTAAATGTTCATGTTTTTATTCTTGAATCTCAGGTTGAATTTTTGGCACTCACATTTATATTTTTTATTTCATGATATTTTAAATTTTTTATTATTTTTAATTAATGTTTTTAACATATCAACTTCATTGGTTAAATGATTAATTAATAATGATTTTATCTTTGAGTTCTAAATTCAATTTCTTCTCTTCTAAACACATTTATAATTTTTATTTAATATTGTTTCAAGCTTTTTTTATTTTAATTAATAAATAAATTATTTTTAAATTTTTATTTTTAATTAATCTTTTTAATTAATATCTCTTTTATTTATAAAATCAAATAATAAATATGTAATTATATAATAAAAATATATTTTACATATGTTAAAAATATTTGAAATTAATATCTCTTATATATATAATATAAACATCAGCTAATTTTTTCGATGTATTTTTTTATAATATTTATATGTCAAATATTTATTTTCTCCGCATATATTGTAGGCATGATGATTTTTAATATTATAAAATGAAATAATTATTGGCCATATATATATATGGCGAAAAAAAAAGTTTATTGGCCAAATAGGCCGTTTTTTGAAAATTTATGGAAATATGTCAATTTTGGAGAGAGTGTGTAAAAGTACGTCCAACACAAGTGATAGGAAAGCGCGCTCAACTGTATGCGCTTTCCCTTTAAATCACATATATTGACTTTTTTTAAAAAATATAATTAGTTTCTTTAGTCAGATGAGTGATTTTATCTTTGAGTCTCGAGTTTAATTTCTCTCCCACTCACATTTGTATTTTTTGTTATAAGTTGTCTTTAATATTTTTAATTAATGTTCTTAACATATCAACATCCTTGGTTAAATAATAATGATTTTATCCTTAAGTTTCAAGTTCAATTTCTCTTCTTCTAAATACATTTGTAATTTTTATTTCTCGTCGTTTCAAGATTTTTTTAATTAATAAATATATTAATATCAAATTATTTATTTTTAATTAATCTTTTTAATTAGGCTTAATATAACATTTGGTACCTGAATTTGACACTTTTTTCCTAAATTAGTACCTAAACTTTTTTTTGGGCTCAATTTGGTACTTGAAATTGATTTTTTTTTCCTAATTTGGTACCTAAACTTTTTTTGGCCCAATTTGGTACCTAAACTTGACATTTTTTTCTACTTGGCACTAAGCTTTTTTTTTAGGTTCAATTTGACACCTAAAAATTACACAAAATACTAACGGTGTTAACATTTTTTTGGTTATGTTACAAATATATTGTCAGCATTAGAGGAAATTCAGGTTAAAAAAAAGGTATTGAGCTATGCTTAACCAATTAATATTAAATAAGAATAAATATTTTTAAAACCTCAAATTAAAAACAATTCATTATTTTCAATTTAGAAAATACATAAAATTAGAAATATTTGAATATATAAAATACAAAAAAAATCATGTCATTTGTCACATGCCGGTCATACATTGTTTATTTTTGCTACCTCAAAAAAATATTTTTAGTATATTGGAGCAATTTGTAAAACATTTGACAAGTACCAAATCGAACAAAAAAAGATTAGGTACCAAATTAGGAAAAAGAGTCAAGTTCAGGTCCCAAATTAAACTCCCAAAAAGATTAAATACCAACTTAAGAAAAAGTGTCAACTTTAGGTACAAAATTAGGAAAAAGTGTCAAGTTTAGGTACCAAATTGGACCAAAAAAAAGTTTAGTACCAAATTAGAAATAAGTGTTAAATTTAGGTACCCAATATTATATTAAGCCTTTTAATTAATATATCTTTTATTCATAAAATCAAAAAATAAATATGTAATTATATAATTAAAATATGTACTTTACATATATCATCATGTTAAAAATATTTGAAATAAATAACTCCTTTATAATATAAATCAACTAATTTTTTTGATATATTTTTCTTTATAGTCTTTATATGTCAAATATTTATTTTCTCCATATATATTGTGGGTATGATGATTTCTAATATTATAAAATGAAATAATTATTTTAAATATAATTATTATATTTATATGTAAAATATTTTAAATATAATTGTTTTTCATCTACATTTTAGGTATGATATTTCAAATATTTTTATATGTGAAATATTTTAATTAATTATTTCAAATATCATTATGTTTATATATGAAATATTTTAAATACAGATACAAAAATAAATAATACTAAAATTCACTACACTCATGATATGGATTAAAAAATAAATGTTACACATAAAAATTATATTACTAAAAATAATGATATTTGTAATAATTATTTGATTTTATGAATAAAAGAGATATTAATTAAAAATATGAATTAAAAATAAAAATATTTATTAATTAAAGATAAAAAACTTGAAACAACACAAAATAAAAACTATAAATGTGTTTAGAACATGAGGAATTGAACTTGAGATTCAAAGATAAAATAATATGCTAAAAACATTAATTAAAAATAATAAAAAGCTTAAAATAACATGAAATAAAAAATATAAATGTAGGTGGGAGAGAAATCAAGCCTCAGACTCAAGAACAACCACTAACATTTAACTATCTGATCAAAGATACTAATTATATTAAAAAAAAGTAAAAAAATGCAATTTAAAGGAAAAGTGTAATCAGTTGGGTGCGTTTTCCTGCTACCTGCACAGAAAGCGCTTCTCTCACATACAAAAATTGGCCTATTTCCCTAATTTTTTTTAAATGTTTATTTGTGCAATAATTTTTTTGACATATATAACTAATTTAACCTATAGTAAAATAAACAAATCCAAACGAAAATTTCTTTTTAATGAATTATTTATTTTTGATAGACGTTGGGTTGCCAGCTTCTTAAAAAAAAAAATCATATGATAAACTTTTCCCAATTAAATCTTAAAATAACCTTTTACATATTGATAAGTTAATAATTGATATATTCTGCTGATTAAGCTTAAGTTCAATTGGTATAAATATTGTTGCCAATATAAGAGAACGCGAGTTTAAGTGTGCTGAAGCACATTATCCTTCTATTTATGGGTATGAGTTAGGTAGAGACTATGGGTAGTTTTAAGCATTATGTCAAAAAGAACATATATAATCAAAACTTATAATGAAAAAAATTGTAACTATTAAATTATAATTTTTAATGCTAAAAATTGGTATAGAAAAAAAATTATATTTCATGATCATTTTTTAAAAATAAAAAAATTTATTTAGACGAACGAAAAATTGACATCCCTCACCATTTTGGGTATCTTCTCGTGCTATTTGGTATTCTCTCATAATTTTTTTTATATTTTCTCATTTTTTTATTCCCTCATAATTTTTGGTAATTTCTCGTGTATTTTGGTACATCCTCATAATGTATTTTTTCAAGTTTTATGGTATTCTTTCATAATTTTTTATACTTCCTCATATTTTTTAGTATCAAATTTTTACATCTTCATAGTTTTTTGGTATTCTCTAATAAATTTTTTATAGTTCCTCATAAATTTTGGTACATTCTTATAATTTTTGGTAAATCCTTTTTTTTATACTCCATCAGATTCTATAATATTCTCGCATAATTTTTGATATTTTTTTTTTGTATTCCCTCATATTTTTTTATATTCTCTCGTAATTTTTTTTACATCTTCATAATTTTTGGTGCACCCTTATATTTACATCCTCTTTTGGCAATTCCTCATTTTTTTTTTGGTATCCTCATAATTTCAGGTAGTCACTCATAATTTTTTATACATTTAAGTTTTGGAAATTCCTAATAATTTTGGTGTTTCCTCGTATTTTTTGGTATTTCTTCGTAATTTTTGATACATTTTTATAAGTTTTGGTACTTCCTCATAAATCTTGGTACTTCCTCATAGTTTTTGATACTTTCTTAGAATTCTTGATATTTTATCATAATTTTTGGTATTGTTTCGAAAAGAATGTTTGGTATGAGATATAATTTTTGATTAAATAAAAAATATTATTTTTAAATATTAATAAATTTCAATGAGATGTTTGTAATGGAAAAAAAATGTAATTGTTAAATTATAAATTTTTAATGTTAAAAATTGGTATTGAAAAAGTTATATTTCATGATAATTTAAAAAAGAATACAAACAATTAAAAAAATGAAAAAAAATTTCTGGCATGAACCAAAAATTGGCATCCTTCAATATTTTGGTATCCTCTTACGTTTTTTCGTATTATCTCATAACTTTTGGTATTTTCTCATTTTTTTTATATTCCCTTATAATTTTTATACTTCCTTAAAAGTTTTTGGTGCTTCCTCATATTTTTTTTGATATTTCCTCATAATTTTTAGTGGTTTCTCATGTTTTTTTTTGGCACTTTCTTATATTTTTTTGTATTCTCATAATTTTTTATATTCCCTCAAAATTTTTGGTACTTCCTCGTATTTTTAGTATACCTATTTTTTGTATGGTTTCAAAATGATGATTTGGTATGAAGTATAATTTTTGAGTAAAATATATTATTTTTAAATACTAAAAAATTTCAATGGGATCATGTAACAAAAATATTTGGTAAACTTTAAATTATTATTTTTCATGATAAATTTTGCAAGGAAAAAATATATATTTCATGATATTTTTAAAAAAATGAAAAACTAAATAAATGAAACAAATTTAATAAAACAAGCCAAAATTGGTATCTTTCATAATTTTTTATATTCCCTCATTTTTTTGGTACTTCCTAATGTTTTTTTTTTGGTACTTCTTCATATTCTTTTGTATTACCTCATAATTTTTGGAGTATTAAAAAACACGAGGGAATACCAAAAAATATGAGGTGAGTACCAAAAATTGCAAGGGGCTACAAAATATTGGTTCATCTTATAAAATTTGCTTTATTTATTGATCTGTTGCAATTCGTTGTAGCATATTAAACCATTTTCCAAATTTAAAAAGCTTGTATAAAAGAAATTTAGTTATGTTTTTATATAAATTTCATCTTTAGTTTGTCAATAATAAAAAGTGTAATTTGAGCCATTTATATGACCTTAGGGGCCAAAATAGGTCTAAATGAAGGCTAATGTATTAAGTGAATGTGTGCAGGACATCATTCGGAGGCATAGGAACACGAGACTAGCTGCAATGTTGCAACATGGAGTGTCAATGTCGCAACATAGTTAGCAGAACACTCAAAAGGAGCAAACTACCTTCAGTATCGCGACATAGCCCTGTAGTCAAGCCTTAGCTCGGAAACTGCCATTAGTGTCGCGATATAGGCCAGGGGGTGTCACATGTAACAGCTCGATTTAGACCCTAATCGGAACAGTGGTTTCGGGACCACAAATCCGAGTCTGAAAAATATTTTAATATTATTTTCTGTGTTTATTGTGTGTGAAAGTTTCGTGAATTAATTTTATTGTTTGTGTGCTTAATTTGATAAAAGGACTTAATCGCGTAAAATGAAAATTTAGTGGTTAAATTCAAAGGGGCTGAAAATGGTTGTTCTTTTAATATGGAGGCTTTATGTTGTAATTTAGCCATTAATAAAGGTAGTGGACGACAATGGACTAAATTAACCTTATTATATATGTTTTATATATTAATTAATAAAGTTAATTAGGTAAAATAATAATAATGTTAATATATGTTATAATATATCCCAAATTAAAAGCCATTATCATTTTTTCTACTAATAGAATGTAAAAGAAAAGAAAAAGAAAAGAACAAGTTTAGGGTTCGACCATTGTTGAAGCTTGATTCAAGGTTAGTTTTAGTTCGGTTTTTGATAATTTTTATGTTTTTGTAATCGTTGCTTCGAAAACTTCAAGACTCATGCTTGAATTTTTGATTGTGATGAAGATTTTGAAATGTGCCATTGATGAGTTTATGAGTTTTATGATGATAGTTGATGAATTATGAAATATATGTGTTAGATTAATATGTTTTGTCTTTGGATTTTTGATGAATTTGAGTAATTTGGACTAAATTGTGAAAAAATGAAATATATGGACTTGTATGGAGCTTGTGAATATTCGGCCTAAGCATGGTATATGCAAATTTTGTGTATTTTGTGTTTTATGCAATAGGGACTAAATTGAAAAAAGTGTAAAATGTCAGGGGCAAAATGGTAATTTACCTATTTATGTGTTTTTGAATTTAATTGAATGAATGTGTGGTTATATTAGTTAAATTTGAATTTATTTAGATCAAGAACGGAAGGAAACGAAATTAGATCGGGGGAAGTCGAAAGTAGTTGAGTAGTCGAGTAGTCGATTTCATTCATCATTTTCCGAGGTAAGTCTATAAGCACATAAATGTTGTTAAATTTGATAATATATATAAGTTACATGATGAATGAAATTTTGTGAATTTAATCTTGTGTTGGCCGAATGTGATTTGAGCAAGGGAGATATATTTTGAGTTCGATTCGATCAAGTTTCAATGCCCAAAAACCCCGTACGAACCATAGGAATAGATAGGATACATATGTCATGACATAGGATTCCGATATGTGTTTTCATGTAAGACCACTTCTGGGACGTTGGCATCGACTTGTGTTTACGTGTAAGACCATGTCTGGGACATTGGCATCGTATTTGATTCGTGTAAGACCCTGTCTGGGACAGTGGCATCGATATGTGATTACATGTAAGACCACGTCTGGGACGTTGGCATTGTACGAGCTTCTGACTATCTGCGTATCCTTTTTAATTCCGAACGGTTCAACGGGCAATGTTAAGTGAAGACCGAATGTGAAGTCGAATAAAAAGGTTCAGGTATGTGCTTATCCTAAGTTGTGAAAATAAGGTAAGTTGGATGTTAAATTGATTGCATAAATGTTTAAGTTATAAATGTGAATTATGTGTATGCATATGTGATTGTGTATATTCGGCCAAATGAGGTATATGTGATATTAATAGTGAGATTTATATATGTTCATGTGTATTTATGCATTTATCCATATGATATATGTATGTATGATTAAAATGATAACTTTGTATTTGAGGATATGTATATTCGGCCTTATTAACTTAGTGTTAATATACAATCGTTGATATATATATTTGCTTATGACTTACTAAGCTTAAATAGCTTACTGTGGGTGTGTTTTTGTTTACCTCTGTTTTATAGATTTTGGAGTCACGTTACGAGCTCGAGGATCGTCAGCAAAGCCTATCACACTATCGACTGTTTCTTTCGGTATTTTACTAAGTAGAATTTGGGCTTATGTCATGTATAGCACAGTTAAAAATGTTTGATTTTTGGGCATGTATATATATATATATAGCCATGCGAAAATGGCTTGATCATTTTGTTTAGGTTTGGTTTTATTTGTTCTTGGTTAAATATTTAGTGTGTTTGGTTTTAGTAATTCGGCTATGGTCTGTTTCTTTAGTCAAGTTTACGTTTTATGCTTTTGATATAATTGCTTGTTTATAATGCTAATGTTTGAGTTGATTTAGTCATGAGTTTTGGCATTTAGGTAAATGAGGAGTGCTTGATGAATTAGGATAAGTGACTTATAATTTGATTAAGTAATGTTTATGTCAAATGTTTGTGTTATTGATTTTGGTTATTTGCGAGGTAATTAGTTGATATTCATATGCGGTTTGTGGTATAGATTATATAAGAATAAATGTATATGTCCTTAATGCCGTGTATGAATAAGGAACATTTTAGTAAACTAGGTATATTATAAACCTATCTATTGGGATCAAAAATTTGATTGGTGTTTGGTTATACAATTGAGATTTAAGTATGTTAAATTGGTATGTAACTTAAATGTACTATTAGTTGTGATTTGTACTAAAAAATATTTAAGCTTATAAAGTTATATTCAAATAGTCTTATGACTAGGAAAATGGTAAGTTTGGTATTTGTTAAATAAACAAAATTGGATTAAAGGATGTCTTAATGCATGCTAGATATGATATGAGATGTTTATATGTTCGAATATATATAGGTTATTTTGATTCAGTTGTAATGGCAAAGTATGCAACTTTATTTTGCTTGAATAGTTCAGTGTATGTACTTTGGATTGATAATAAAGCATGCGAATTTGGTAAACTACGAATTGTTCTTTGTGTTCATAAATGTTTAATGTGACTATAGTGACTTGCGCATGTTATAATAACATCAAGGTTATGTTCAGCTATGATGTAATGTGATATGGTTGAAGAAAATTTTAATATGCAAATGATATAGATATAGGGGTAATAAGCTTCGAATTTTAATAGGATAAAAGTATTGATGTGGTTAATTTTCGAAGCATGTAAAGAAATGAATGTCTATTCTGAATTATGTTTTGTTGGTAATGCCTCATAACCCTAATCCGGTGACGGATACGGGTTAGGGGTGTTACATCACAACACCGCCTTGGCGAAGAGAATTAATGAGCCAAGGGCATTTTGGTCCACACAACAAAATTTAATGCAAAAACGTCAGTCGAATTAGGTAAATGGATGACGACCAACCCTAATCTTATAAATAGATGGCTCTAAACACTTCATAGACAATTTTATTCAAGTTTTAGGTTATGACTTTCATTTAGTTTTATTTTCAGTTTCTTTCTAGTTTATTTTGTACTTAGGTTATTTTCATTTATAATTTCATTCTAGCTTTTATTTTCATTCATCATAGAACTCGATTTGTGGATTCATAAACTCTTTGTGGATTTCTGTTCTCGCAATTATCAATACATAACAATATTCTTCTTAAACTTTATTCTTGATCTATTATTTATGTATCTTTTCAATCAAGTTTATAATATTTATTAGATCCATGAGGAACTAATCCTTTTATGGGCGATTAGCGAGTGGACATGGAAGTAATTAACTTCTATGTAGGGTTCCTCAGCGGTTCAATTGATTTCAACAGGAAGAACTTAAAACCATTAGGCTTGAAAACCCTAGGAAGTCATATTTGTGGGAATGAACCCAAAATTAATATTGCCTATATGTGAACACCTTACCCCAATTCGATTTGAACTATGAGGTAGAGAGATAAGTAGTTCTTATCGACTCATTAGTTTACTGAAAGATTGAGAGATCCTGCTAGGTTAATGACTAGTTGATTGAATAGAACCTGAAATATGAGTTAGTTATAATCATCGAAACAAGTTAGTCTTTCGTCCTTAGAATTGATAAAGTTTATAAATTAGTTTCTTGTTTTTATTTTTATGCATTTTAATATTTTCCTACAATATGATTTTTCTTCACCCTAGGATATATCGTAATATAATTTAATTAAATTACTAATTAGATTTATTAACGTAGAAGTTAGAATTAATTTAGTTTTGCCTCCCTTGGGTACTGTCCTCGGAGTACTCCTAATACTTCGTTGTATAGATCTATATTACAATCTGACCCCTATACTTGCGAAAATTGCCTAACGATAATATTTGGTTGTAGGATTTATGCTCTAGACGTTAGTACGTCAGGGGATGATTAAGTTGTTGGCGCCGTTACCGGGGAGGCAACGCCACTAGATTAATTTTAGTTTTTACTTTTAATAGGATAGTTAGGAAAATTTTAAATTAGAGATACAATTTTAATTTTTGTTTTATTTTTCTCTACTAATGCTTTTTACTTTTCTTTGTGATTTTAATGTATGACTCGAAGTAAGGGCACACCTGTAGAGCCAACAACTGATTTAGAGAGAATTATTTGTAGAAATCATCGACAACAACAATAGCAGATGCAAAATAATCCACCTGCTGCGGTTAACCCACCATAAGAAAATCTGCTATTTGACGATCCTAACTTCCCAGACTTACCACTACCACCACCACCACAATTACAATTAGAACCGCCAATGGCTTAAGAAGAACGTACCTTAAGAGACTACGCGCTATGAAATCAGGACATGGTACAAGGCATCATTGTAAGGCCAACCATCACAGGGAATAATTTTGAGATCAAACCGGCCATGATCCAAATGATACAAAATAGTCTGCAATTCAGAGGGACAATGACGGATGATCCAAATTAACATCTAAAGCTGTTTCTCCAACTTTGTGATACTTTCAAATTCAACAGGGTCACGGATGACACTATTCATCTTCGGTTATTCCTCTTCTCCTTAATAGATAACACTTTCTCTTGGTTAGATTCACAAGCACTAGGATCCATCACACCATAAGGAACAACAAACATTCGACATACTAAGGTTAAGGGTTTCTTTCCAAGTTCTACCATTACATTGTATTGTTTTGAGAAATATATTGCTTGATTTTTTTCATCTAGTTGAATATATTTGAAAATGCCTCTTGTGAGAAGAGCACTCAAAAGGAGCAAACTGCCTTCAGTGTTGTGACATAGCCAGAGGGTGTCGCGACACAGCACTTTAGTCAAGCCTCAGCTCATAAACAGCAATCAGTGTCTTGACACAGGCTAGGGGGTGTCGCGACACAGCCTTCACGAGGAGACTTAATGAGCCAATGGCGTTTTGGTTCACATGATAAGCTTTAATGCAAAAGTGTTAGCTGAATGAGGTTAATGGACGAAAACCAACCCTAATCCTATAAATAGATAGCTTTAAACACTTCATAGACAATTTTATTCAAGTTTTAGGTTATGACTTTCATTTAGTTTTATTTTCAGTTTCTTTCTAGTTTATTTTGTACTTAGGGTATTTATTTGTAATTTTATTCTAGCTTTTATTTTCATTTGTCGTGGAACTTGATTTATGGATTCATCAACTTTTCATGGATTTCTGTTCTTGCAATTATCAATACATAACATGATTCTTTTTAAACTTTATTTTTGATCTATTATTTATGTTTATCTTTTCAATCAAGTTTATAATGTTTATTAGATCCATGAGGAACTAATCCTTTTATGAGAGATTAACGAGTGGACGTGAGAGTAATTAACTTCTATGTAGGGTTTCTTAGCGGATCAACTGCTTGGGATAGGAATAACTTAAAACCACTAGGCTTGACAACCCTAAGAAGTCATCTAGGTGGGAATGAACCCAAAATTGGTATTGCCTATCCATGAACACCTTACCCTAATCCCGGTCTAGATTGTGAGGTCGAGAAATAAGTAGTTTTTGCCGATTCATTAATTTAGTGGAAGATCAAGAGATACTGCTAGGTTAATGACTAGTTAATTGAATAGAACCCAAAATAGGAGTTAGCTATGATCATTGAAGCAAGTTAGTCTTCGGTCCTTAAAATTGATAAACTCTACAAATTAGTTTCTCGTCTTTATTTTCTTGCATTTTAATTACTTTCCTACAATATGATTTTTCTTCACCTTAGGATCTATCGTAATATAGTTTAATTAAATTACTAATTAGATTTATTAACGTAGAAGTTAGAATTAGTTTAGTTTCACCTCCCTTAGGTATGGTTCTCAGAGTACTCCAGTACTTCGTTGTATAAATCTATATTACAACCTGACCTGTAACATCCCGAAATTGGGCCTAGAAGAATTGGGCCTAATGGGCCTTGGGCGTAGGAGTGTTTAAAATTTTTGAGAACAAGAGTATGGCATTATTGCAAATTGGACTTATTAGTTAAGTGAATTTGGAAGGTTACGGGGTTTCTATGAAGTCTCGGGTTCAAGTTAGGCTATAGGTAAAATTTTGTGTTTAAGCCTATTAAGGAGAGATGGTAAGTGACTTCAAGGCTTATGGAAATAAATGAGTAATGTGCTAGCATAAATGAGCAATTGGTAAAGAGGATATGGTGCCACATGAAGGTGTAACACCCCAAACCCGGCCTAGAAGTTAAGCCCGAATCTGGTGTGTCACATGGAAGTTTTGTTTTTTTTTTTTTTTTAACCATCTTTGAGATTGTTAAGAACTTGTTGAGAGTTACAATTTCTTTGTTAAAACCTAAAACACTTAAGCAATTGTTATCTACTTGAAAACGTAATTATCTTTAAAGACCTTTTTGGTTGTGAAAACATATTTGAAATAAACAATTTATGAAAATGGGATGTTTGGGAATAGAGTTGTAGAAGCATTTTGAAAGAAAATCTTAGGCCTTATTACAACATTTAACCCAAATAGTAGAGTAATAAAATAAACAAGAAATAAGTCTGAAGTCCAAATGAACCATTTCTGAAGTATGGTCTCCACCGAGTCATCCAGGGCCCAAGTCCACGTCACTGAGCATTACCTGAAAAGGTTGAGAGAAAGGGGGGTGAGTTACAAGAACTCAGTGTGTAATCCCCTTACCATCATCCACTGGGTCGGAACACACATAGCAATATTTTGGGCCTAAGCCCATTTACAATTATAACATAATAACATGAACATAATATGCATGTGATATGCAATTCCCAACCAAGCCTAATTTTCATCCGCTACACACCACCCATACCAACCATCACACCTGTGGGGATAAAGTCAACCCACCCCGCCAACACACCAATCGCAGGCATAAAGCCATTTAAAACGTAGGCACGAAGCCTTTTAATAACATGGCACGAAGCCTTTTTATAACATGGCACAAAGCCTTTTTATAACGTGGCACAAAGCCTTTTGATAACATGGCACAAAGCCTTTTTATAACATGGCACAAAGCCTTTTTATAACATGGCACAAAGCCTTTTGATAACATGGCACAAAGCCTTTTAAAATGATTGTGGCAGAGCCACCCGAACTAGATTTTGGCAACAGGCCTTTCATATTGTGGCAGAGCCACCGAACTAGATTTTGGCAACAGGCCTTTCATATTGTGGCAGAGCTACCGAACTAGATTTTGGCAACAGGCCTTTCTTCTCTTCATCAATTATCCCAACCCATGCAATCATGTATGCATATACAAACAATATTTATAGAATAATTTCAACATAAGGCCCATAACACAAGTTGGCCCATTAAACGATCTAGCAAATTTTACATTTGGCCCATATAACAAATATCACATTTGGCCCATATAGCAAATATAACATTTTGGCCCATAAAGGGTATTTTCGTAGTTTGGTCCATAGGGACATTTCGTAATTCAGCCCATTAGGGGCATTTTCGTAACTTGGCCCGTAAGGGCATTTTCATAATTCAGTAATCGTACCCACTAAGGGTAATTCGATAATTTACTCTCTAAGGGTAATTTAGAAATTTTACCTACCAAGGGTAATTCGAAAATTTTCGCAACCCAAAGGTATTTCAGTAATTTACCCTCTAAGGGTATTTTGGTAATTTTTTACAACCGAGGGGTATTTCGACAATTTACCCTCCACGGGTATTTCGATAATTTCGAAACCCAAAGGTATTTCGGTAACTTACCTTCCAAGGGTATTTCGATAATTTCGCAACCCAGGGGTATTTTGGTAATTTACCCTCCAAGGGCATTTTGGTAATTTTTTACAACCCAAGGGTATTTCAATAATTTACCCTCCAAGGGCATTTTGGTAATTTTTACAACCCAAAGGTATTTCAGTAATTTACCCTCCAAGGGCATTTTGGTAATTTCACAACCCAAGGGTATTTCGATAATTTACACAACCCAGGGTATTTCGGTAATTTGCAACCGAGGGGTATTTCGGTAATTTACCCTCCAAGGGTATTTTAGTAATTTCGCAACCCAGGGAATTTCGGTAATTTACCCTCTAAGGGTATTTTGGTAATTTCACAACCCAAGGGTATTTCGATAATTTACCTTCTAAGGGTAATTCGGTAATTTACCCACCAAGGGTAATTCGGTAATTTACCCACCAAGGGTAATTCGGTAATATACCCTCCAAGGGTAATTCGGTAATTTACCCTCCAAGGGTAATTCAGTAATTTACCCTCCAAGGATAATTCAGTAATTTTAACCACCATGGGTAATCCGGTAATTTTACCCTCTAAGGGTAATTCGGTAATTTCATATTTAACGGTGTTTCCGAAGATTCACTATCGCCTCGAGTGATACAGAACTCTATTTGGGTCTCTACGGAACTATTGGGTCAAAATCTATTTTAGGCCCAAACGGGGTAATTTCGCAACTAAAACTTAACTAGTAATTTGGGGCATAAAAATTTAAACTGTCCATTTGTGTCATACTGACTAAATTGGCTATAACTCGAGTTAGACAACTCGAAATCTAGATCCGTAAAATTTCCTTGAAACTAGACTCATGTATCTTCTTACTGTAATTTTTCCAGAATTTTTAGCCTATCCATTTAGTACAGTTTATTCCTTAAATTTTCCCTTGTTTCACTGTCCAGCAATTCTGCCCTCTCTTAACTTAATTTCAATTATCTCACTGTACAGTTTTCATATACTACTGCAACTTGTTTCTCCTGAAAATAGACTCAATAAGGAATCCATGCATATAAATTATAACCAATAATTCACTTTGTGCAATTTTATATGATTTTTCAAAAACAGATCAGTGAACCCCGAAGTTAATCAGAACCAGTCTCACTAAAATAAAGATATCTCAGAATATAAAATTTCTTTTCCTTCTCCGTTTCTTCCATATTAAAATAGACACAGCAAGCTTTAATTTGATATCTTATTCACTTCCTAATTCCTTTTCTCCTATTTTTAGTGATTTTTCAAAAACACGTCACTGCTTCTAACCGAAACTGGTTTATTACGAAATACGATTACCACTACGATCATATGCACACCCGAGTGATTACGGATGCCGGTTTTTAGTTTTCTTCGGTATTTCGACCGATTAACAGCATAGTTCATACAAACTTTCAGAGAAGTGTGAGGTTACACACCATTTTAGATATGTATATGGAAGGGTATGAGATTACACACCTTATTCGGAACCCGTAACGCGATGCTCTCCGCGGCACCAAAAATCCGAGTCACTTCTTACGAGGGATGGGTTTTCGATTGAACCTTTGATAAAGTACCTCGAGACCTTGCAACCAGGATAAAATCTCTCATGGCAAGTCCCTAGACTCTCAACCATGTTACAAATTAGTACCCTCATTAGCTAGCTTAAGCTTTGGGGGTTCCAAAAATATAAAAATTATCAACTAAAGCCATCAAAATCACTTACTAATAAGGGAGATAGCTTGGCTAAACCCACAAAGCTCCATTTCTTCATCAATTTTCGGTGGAGAGAAGATAGATGAATAGTAAAAGATGATAGCATCTTTTACTCATCTTATTCTATTCATTTTATCACCTAATTCCCACCTATTTTGACTAAAATTAAAAGTATTGTCCCCTATGTCACATGGCCGGCCTACTCACTTAAAACAAGGCCAAATTGCACAATTGGGGCCTCCAATTAATAGCCCATAGCTATTTGGCACCTTTAGCAATTAAAATTAAACTTTAGCACTTTATGCGATTTAGTCCTTTTTCGAAATTAAGCCCTCAATCGCTAAAATTGAGACACCAAAATTTTCATGCATCCTTATAAACATGTTATAATACATAGAATAACATGAAAATAATTTTCTCTATCCTCGGTTTAGTGATTCCGAGATCACTGTTCCGACTATCCCCTAAATCGGGCTATTACACCCTCCATGCATTTTTTTTTTCTCACCTACCCCATTCTTTTCAAATCTCATCATTATATTTTTTTTCTTTTTCAACAAATCACTCTCCATCATTCCTTTTTTTCTCACCTACTCCATTATTCCAAATTCCATCATTATTATTTTCCCACTTCTTTATTATCCTTTTTCTTTTATTTCTTTTTCCTTTCTTTTTCCTTATTTTCTTCCTTACCATACCTTTTCATAATTTAATAAGTCCACCTTACCATAATTACAACCATGGAAGGAAGTACAAAAATAATAGTCAAAATTTGCACACAATGGGATTTGAACCTCTTCCCTCCATTCTCTCCACTTGATGCCATAACCTCTTTACCAATAGTTCATTTATGATAACAATTTACTCACTTATTTCCATAAGTTTTGATGCCTCTTACTATTTCTCCTTAATAGGCTTAAACACTAACTTTCATTAAGGCCCATCTTGAACCCGAAACTTCATAGAACCCTGTAACTTTCTAAAATCATCTTCTTAATAAGTCCAACTTGAAATAATGTCATTCTCTTATTCTCAAAAATTTTAGACACTTCTACGCCCAAGGCCCAATGAGCCCAATCCTACTAGGCCCAATTTCGGGATGTTACAATTCTACCCTCCTTAAAGAAAATTTCGTCCTCGAAATTTCCAATCAACTACTAGACCTACCCCTCAATTCACATCACTATGCTTTCGCTGCGCACTCTGATCTTAATAACACTAATGTACTTTTAACAAAATCTTGAATCCTCTTTCACAACCAAACATCTAACCATAAAAGCAAGCAGTCATCTACCACTTATACTTAAAATTTTTCTGCACTCAATCATCACATCCAACCAAAACATACCTGACTTGATGGTCATGAAACAATCTCGAGCCTTATGCTCCTTAGACCCGCATCTCATACATGCTCCTGACCTCCTTCAGCATTTTCTAGGATGATGCTTTCTACAATAATCGCAAGCCAAAAAGTTTGGACGTGCCTTGACATGCTTTACGAAACGACACTACGACCCAAAAGAATCATTATCTATTTTCTTCTTACAGTCCTCAAACCTAACTCGAAGTGCTTCACCAATTCCTCTAACCTTTTCAATTACCTCCTTAACTATTTGAGTCAGCTCATCAACCTTAGCTCAATCATGAGATCCCGTCTCAACCACTAGCGATGCTAGCGCCTCCTTTTCGGAAACATGCCCTGATGCTGAAGATCTAGCCTTAGTACCTCGGCGTCTACCACGTCCACATCTATCGTATCCACGTCTTCTAACATTCATGTTCACTAAGGTCGACTTAATCTTATTACGAGTTTTATGAATCAATATACTATTCGATGTTTATTAAACAATGTCTTATGGAGTATAAGAGTTGAAGTGGTTTTGCAAAACGTATCCTAAAGTCTCAATCTCTATAGTTTTTTACTCCTAAAGCCAAAAGTTCTAGAGTATTTCTACGGTCATACCACAATAATCATAATCATAAGATGATAACATATACTTATTTGACTTGGCGCCGGATACCCGTGGTGCCATACTTCCTTTAGAACATGCATTTATAAATCAAAATTTTCAACAGCTTTGGAAAACGCTTTTGAACCCAAACCATAGCCGAGTTTTGCAAACTGAGCTCTGATACCACTTAATTGTAACACCCCAAACCCGGCCTAGAAGTTAAGCCCGAATCTAGTGTGTCACATGGAAGTTTTGTTTTTTTTTTTTTTTTTAACCATCTTTGAGATTGTTAAGAACTTGTTGAGAGTTACAATTTCTTTGTTAAAACCTAAAACACTTAAGCAATTGTTATCTACTTGAAAACGTAATTATCTTTAAAGACCTTTTTGGTTGTGAAAACATATTTGAAATAAACAATTTATGAAAATGGGATGTTTGGGAATAGAGTTGTAGAAGCATTTGAAAGAAAATCTTAGGCCTTATTACAACATTTAACCCAATAGTAGAGTAATAAAATAAACAAGAAATAAGTCTGAAGTCCAAATGAACCATTTCTGAAGTATGGTCTCCACCGAGTCATCTAGGGCCCAAGTCCACGTCACTGAGCATTACCTGAAAAGGTTGAGAGAAAGGGGGGTGAGTTACAAGAACTCAGTGTGTAATCCCCTTACCATCATCCACTGGGTCGGAACACACATAGCAATATTTTGGGCCTAAGCCCATTTACAATTATAACATAATAACATGAACATAATATGCATGTGATATGCAATTCCCAACCAAGCCTAATTTTCATCCGCTACACACCACCCATACCAACCATCACACCTGTGGGGATAAAGTCAACCCACCCCGCCAACACACCAATCGCAGGCATAAAGCCATTTAAAACGTAGGCACGAAGCCTTTTAATAACATGGCACGAAGCCTTTTTATAACATGGCACAAAGCCTTTTTATAACGTGGCACAAAGCCTTTTGATAACATGGCACAAAGCCTTCTTATAACATGGCACAAAGCCTTTTTATAACATGGCACAAAGCCTTTTGATAACATGGCACAAAGCCTTTTAAAATGATTGTGGCAGAGCCACCCGAACTAGATTTTGGCAACAGGCCTTTCATATTGTGGCAGAGCCACCGAACTAGATTTTGGCAACAGGCCTTTCATATTGTGGCAGAGCCACCGAACTAGATTTTGGCAACAGGCCTTTCTTCTCTTCATCAATTATCCCAACCCATGCAATCATGTATGCATATACAAACAATATTTATAGAATAATTTCAACATAAGGCCCATAACACAAGTTGGCCCATTAAACGATCTAGCAAATTTTACATTTGGCCCATATAACAAATATCACATTTGGCCCATATAGCAAATATAACATTTTGGCCCATAAAGGGTATTTTCGTAGTTTGGTCCATAGGGACATTTCGTAATTCAGCCCATTAGGGGCATTTTCGTAACTTGGCCCGTAAGGGCATTTTCATAATTCAGTAATCGTACCCACTAAGGGTAATTCGATAATTTACTCTCTAAGGGTAATTTAGAAATTTTACCTACCAAGGGTAATTCGAAAATTTTCGCAACCCAAAGGTATTTCAGTAATTTACCCTCTAAGGGTATTTTGGTAATTTTTTACAACCGAGGGGTATTTCGACAATTTACCCTCCACGGGTATTTCGATAATTTCGAAACCCAAAGGTATTTCGGTAACTTACCTTCCAAGGGTATTTCGATAATTTCGCAACCCAGGGGTATTTTGGTAATTTACCCTCCAAGGGCATTTTGGTAATTTTTTACAACCCAAGGGTATTTCAATAATTTACCCTCCAAGGGCATTTTGGTAATTTTTACAACCCAAAGGTATTTCAGTAATTTACCCTCCAAGGGCATTTTGGTAATTTCACAACCCAAGGGTATTTCGATAATTTACACAACCCAGGGTATTTCGGTAATTTGCAACCGAGGGGTATTTCGGTAATTTACCCTCCAAGGGTATTTTAGTAATTTCGCAACCCAGGGAATTTCGGTAATTTACCCTCTAAGGGTATTTTGGTAATTTCACAACCCAAGGGTATTTCGATAATTTACCTTCTAAGGGTAATTCGGTAATTTACCCACCAAGGGTAATTCAGTAATTTACCCACCAAGGGTAATTCGGTAATATACCCTCCAAGGGTAATTCGGTAATTTACCCTCCAAGGGTAATTCAGTAATTTACCCTCCAAGGATAATTCAGTAATTTTAACCACCATGGGTAATCCGGTAATTTTACCCTCTAAGGGTAATTCGGTAATTTCATATTTAACGGTGTTTCCGAAGATTCACTATCGCCTCGAGTGATACAGAACTCTATTTGGGTCTCTACGGAACTATTGGGTCAAAATCTATTTTAGGCCCAAACGGGGTAATTTCGCAACTAAAACTTAACTAGTAATTTGGGGCATAAAAATTTAAACTGTCCATTTGTGTCATACTGACTAAATTGGCTATAACTCGAGTTAGAAAACTCGAAATCTAGATCCGTAAAATTTCCTTGAAACTAGACTCATGTATCTTCTTACTGTAATTTTTCCAGAATTTTTAGCCTATCCATTTAGTACAGTTTATTCCTTAAATTTTCCCTTGTTTCACTGTCCAGCAATTCTGCCCTCTCTTAACTTAATTTCAATTATCTCACTGTACAGTTTTCATATACTACTGCAACTTGTTTCTCCTGAAAATAGACTCAATAAGGAATCCATGCATATAAATTATAACCAATAATTCACTTTGTGCAATTTTATATGATTTTTCAAAAACAGATCAGTGAACCCCGAAGTTAATCAGAACCAGTCTCACTAAAATAAAGATATCTCAGAATATAAAATTTCTTTTCCTTCTCCGTTTCTTCCATATTAAAATAGACACAGCAAGATTTAATTTGATATCTTATTCACTTTCTAATTCCTTTTCTCCTATTTTTAGTGATTTTTCAAAAACACGTCACTGCTTCTAACCGAAACTGGTTTATTACGAAATACGATTACCACTACGATCATATGCACACCCGAGTGATTACGGATGCCGGTTTTTAGTTTTCTTCGGTATTTCGACCGATTAACAGCATAGTTCATACAAACTTTCAGAGAAGTGTGAGGTTACACACCATTTTAGATATGTATATGGAAGGGTATGAGATTACACACCTTATTCGGAACCCGTAACGCGATGCTCTCCGCGGCACCAAAAATCCGAGTCACTTCTTACGAGGGATGGGTTTTCGATTGAACCTTTGATAAAGTACCTCGAGACCTTGCAACCAGGATAAAATCTCTCATGGCAAGTCCCTAGACTCTCAACCATGTTACAAATTAGTACCCTCATTAGCTAGCTTAAGCTTTGGGGGTTCCAAAAATATAAAAATTATCAACTAAAGCCATCAAAATCACTTACTAATAAGGGAGATAGCTTGGCTAAACCCACAAAGCTCCATTTCTTCATCAATTTTCGGTGGAGAGAAGATAGATGAATAGTAAAAGATGATAGCATCTTTTACTCATCTTATTCTATTCATTTTATCACCTAATTCCCACCTATTTTGACTAAAATTAAAAGTATTGTCCCCTATGTCACATGGCCGGCCTACTCACTTAAAACAAGGCCAAATTGCACAATTGGGGCCTCCAATTAATAGCCCATAGCTATTTGGCACCTTTAGCAATTAAAATTAAACTTTAGCACTTTATGCGATTTAGTCCTTTTTCGAAATTAAGCCCTCAATCGCTAAAATTGAGACACCAAAATTTTCATGCATCCTTATAAACATGTTATAATACATAGAATAACATGAAAATAATTTTCTCTATCCTCGGTTTAGTGATTCCGAGATCACTGTTCCGACTATCCCCTAAATCGGGCTATTACACCCTCCATGCATTTTTTTTTTCTCACCTACCCCATTCTTTTCAAATCTCATCATTATATTTTTTTTCTTTTTCAACAAATCACTCTCCATCATTCCTTTTTTCTCACCTACTCCATTATTCCAAATTCCATCATTATTATTTTCCCACTTCTTTATTATCCTTTTTCTTTTATTTCTTTTTCCTTTCTTTTTCCTTATTTTCTTCCTTACCATACCTTTTCATAATTTAATAAGTCCACCTTACCATAATTACAACCATGGAAGGAAGTACAAAAATAATAGTCAAAATTTGCACACAATGGGATTTGAACCTCTTCCCTCCATTCTCTCCACTTGATGCCATAACCTCTTTACCAATAGTTCATTTATGATAACAATTTACTCACTTATTTCCATAAGTTTTGATGCCTCTTACTATTTCTCCTTAATAGGCTTAAACACTAACTTTCATTAAGGCCCATCTTGAACCCGAAACTTCATAGAACCCTGTAACTTTCTAAAATCATCTTCTTAATAAGTCCAACTTGAAATAATGTCATTCTCTTATTCTCAAAAATTTTAGACACTTCTACGCCCAAGGCCCAATGAGCCCAATCCTACTAGGCCCAATTTCGGGATGTTACAGAAGGACTTTAAGGGAAGAGGTTCAAATTCTATAATGTGCAAATTTGACTATTTTTTTTGTATTCCTTCCCTAAGTGTCGGCCATGGGTGTATTTTTGGTAAGGTGGACTTTTTAATTTTGGCAAGGTGGCTAAGGAAATATGGTAAAGAAGAATGGATGGAAAGGAGTAAAAGAAAAGGGAAGGAATAGGGAACATGTTGGCATTTTTCGTGGGGGATGTTTTGGAAAGGTTTTATTTGGTCTATGTTCATCTTTTGGAAAAGATGATAATGGTTTGGAAGAGGGAGAGGGTAGTCGAATTTTGATGGGAGCATTTTGATAGTTTTGGTGCTTGATAGGTCTAATTCCTTTTGGCATCCTTTGTGTTCATTCTTCCAACTTCTCCTCCCATTGTCGCAACTTCAAGACTATAGTGGACATTTTCTCTTTTCTTTCTTGTCTTGCCGAAAACACCTAGCCTTTGTAACCAATTATATTTTTTCACTCATCTTCTCTTGAAAATCGAAACTACCGATCCTTCTTTGTTGTCTTGCTACTAGTGCCAAACCGTGTTCTTCATTTCGGTTCATCCCTATTATTAAGGTAAAGGTTCTTTCTTCTTATTCATGTTGTTTGTTCTTTCTTCTCTTGACTTGGCTAAGCCGGAACTCTCATCCCTTGGCTAAGCCAAACCTAGCCACTTGTTATTATTTTAAACCCCTCTTATTCTCTTTTGATGAAGGCCGAATCAAGCCATCCTTTGCTGCTACTTATCTTTCTCTTAGCCTTGGTTTCGAAAGTTGATTGGAACTTGTTACAATAGCCAAGGTGCAAGGCCGGATTTTTAGAATCTAGTAGGGAAGGATCGCGATTGTGGTAAGTGACTCTTGTGAGTGAGTACTTTTGGGCTTTTGGAAACTTTAAGAAATCGAGACTAACTTTTGATCGATTTTATTTTTAGGGGGCAACGAAGAGTGGTTCTTTAGGGAATCCTAATCAAGGTGTGTAATCCCGTACTTTCTGAATACATGTTTGAAATGGTGTGTAATCTCACACTTATCTGAAAATTTGCATGAAATGTTCTGTGATTTGGCCGAAATACCAAAGAAAACCGAAAACCGGCATCCGTGACCACTCGGGCGTGCGTAGGTTCATAGTGGTAACCATATTTTTGCAATGAAACAGTTTTGGTCAGTAGTAGTGATGTGATTTCGGAAAATCATGAAAAATAGGAGAAAGGGAATTAGAAAGTGAATAAGATATCGAATAAAAGCTTACTGTGTCTATTTTGATATGAAAGATACAGAGAAGGAAAAGAAATTTTTTTTCTGAGATATTCTAATTTTAGTGAGACTAGTTCTGATTGACTTCGTGGTTCCCTAATCTGTCTTGGAAAAATTGTATAAAATTGTACAAAGTGAATTATGGGTTATAATTTATATAGATTTCTTAGTGAGCCTATTTTCATTAGAAACAAGCGGGAGCAATATATGAAAACCGTATAGTGGGATATTTGAAATTAAGGTAAGAGAGGTCAGAATCGTTGGATAGTGAAACAAGGGAAACTTTGAGGAATAAACTGTACTAAACGACTAAGCCAAAAATTCTGGAAAAATTGTAGTAAGAAGATATATGAGTCTAGTTTCAAGGAAAATTTACGGATCTAGATTTCGAGTTTTCTAGCTCAAATTATAGTCAATTTAGTTAGTACGACGCAGATGGACAGTTTAAATTTTTATGCCCAAATTAGTAGTTAAGTCTGGATTGCGAAATTACCGAATTACCCTTAGTGGGTAAATTATTGAATTACAAAAATGCCCCTAATGGGCCGAATTGATAATTGCCTTAAATGGGCCAATTTGATAGATTGCCTTAATGGGCCGATTTGACATATTGCCTAATGGGCCGAATGGACATATTGATTAATGGGCCAATTTGATATTTTGCTAAATGGGCCGATCTGATATTTTGCTAAATGGGCTGATCTGATATTTTGCTAAATGGGCCGATCTGATATTTTGCTAAATGGGCCAATCTGACATTTTGCTTAATGGGCCTATTTGATAAATTGTTATAATGGGCCGTACTTTTGAAATGAATATCCAAATAAATTACTGTTGTTATATTGTAAAAATCATGATTTGTTATGCATTATATACATGATTTTGCATGGGATGGGATAATATTGAAGAGAAGTTCTGGTGGCTTTGCCACATATTTTGGTGGCTCTGCCACAAATCTGTATAGTGGCAATGCCACGTATATTCTGTTATTCTGGTGGCTTGTCCATAATTAAATTTGTTATAAATGACTTAATGCCTGCGATTGGTGTGTTGGCGGGGTGGGTTGACTTGATCCCCACAGGTGTGTTGGTTGGTACGGGTGGTGTGTAGCGGATGGATTACTAGGTTTGGTTTGGGAATTGCATTACATACACATGGTATAATTGATACATTATTATTGTAGATGGGCTTCGACCCAAGTTATTGTTTTATGGGCTCAGGCCCAAGTTTTTGCTAAATGGGTTCAAGCCGAGTAGACATCGGTAAAGGGATTATACACTAAGTTCTTGTAACTCACCCCCCTTTCTTTCTTAATCCTTGTAGGTAATGCTCAGTGACGAGGACTTGGGGCCATGGATGACTCGGTGGAGGCCATACTTCAGAAATGGTGTTTCTAACTTTATTAAATTTCCTTTTTCGTTTATTTCGTTGCTTTTACTATTCGGGTTTTAAAGTTGTAATAAGGCCTCTGGGATATTTTATTTGGTTTTATGTTTGCTGTACTTATATTTTTCTGCATTATTTTAAATGGGGATTTTTTTCTAAAATCATAAATAACGGTTTTCCAAAAATTGATTAAGAAATGATTTTCATAACAAACTTTTACAAATGATTTAACTCGGAAATTCTCTTTCAAATTATCGACGACATTTTCAAAAGTCACGGTTAAAGTTCACTACCTCGATTTTCGACTCATCAATCAACCTCTCAAAAATACTTGTTTTTTATCTATGTTTCCGCAATGTTTTCAAAATGCTTCTGCAACTCTAATTCCAAACGTCATATTTTCGTAAATTGTTTATTCCAAATATGTTTTCGCAACCAAAAAGGTTTTTTTTAAAGATAATACGTTTTCAAGTAGATAACAATTGCTTAAGTGTTTTGGGTTTTAACAAAGAGGCTGCAATTCTCAAACAAGTTTTTAACAATCGCAAAGATGGTTTTTAAAAAAAAAAAACACTTCCATGTGACACGCCAGATTCGGGCCTAACTTCTAGGCCGGGTTTGGGGTGTTACATGACCTGTATACTTGCGAAAACTGCCTAACAATATTATTTGGTTGCAGGATTTACACTCTAGACGTTAGTACATTTTGAGGTGGTCATTTATATTTTAAATTTTATTAGTATATATAACAAAATTTATTAGTATGCAAAAATATTTCTTTTATATCAAAAATGGATTTATCAAATCAAAACCTTATTTTGAAAACATACCAAAAATTTTGATGGCATACCAAAAATAATGAGAGAACACTAAAAATTATGAGGGATTACCAATAATTATGAATGTGTACCCAAAATTATGAAGGAATAACAAAAAATATTAGAGAACACCAAAAAATATGAAGGAATTTATTTTTTAAAATTCTTACCGATAACCCATTTGCAATTACAAAACTTACTATGCTTTCCCTAGAATTTTCCTTTTTTTTAAAGGGAAGAAAAAAAAACTCTTAGTTTCCTGAATACTCTGCTATAACATATGCTTTTTTACATAAATTAATATTTGGATTTTAGTAAAAACTTAAATCAATTAAAATGCTATAAAGATTTTTATTTTAATTATTAGATGTTTTTGGAAATAAACATAAACAAAGTAAAATTGAGGAGCAAAATTCTTTAAGAATAACCAAACACCAGTCCAATGTAGATGTTGACAAATGTAACAATGGTACTTTTTGTCTTGCAATACTAAAAAGTATGAACTATAGTTATTTTTATTATATTTTATTAAATCTTTCTTTTTGGTTTGCTTTTCTATTTCATATCTTTGCTTTTCTTATTTGTTTTTAATTAGAATTTTTACCTTTTATTTTACTTGGTTAAAAAAAAAACTGGAACTCTCCCTAAATTTTTTTATTATTCAAATTCTTACTCTTTTTCTCTTAACTTATTATAATTTTTTTTTTCAATTCTTTCTAAAATAAGCCACTTTAACAACTTTTTATATGTTTTGGATATTTTTGAATGTGTTTGCACATTATCTCTTTCAATCCCCATATCTATATGTGACTTGAATTGCAAGTACAATATGTTCATGACAATGTGGGTGCCAATGATGTGTAAATATAGATTATATTAGTGTTACAGATTATATTAGTGTTACATATACTTTTCTGGAGATACTTTTGTCGAGATACCTTCATCGCCCTACTTCGTTGGATCTATTACTTCTGCCATTTAGCGCTATTCGCTAGTGTTTCCTTTGTTTCGCAATGAGAACTATTTTTATAAATTATTAAGAGTACTCAAGCCAACTATTTAATACCCTAAACTCGATCCGATTTGCTGGGTTTGAATTTTAAGTGTTACCACATAATATGCTTAACATTTTAAGAATATAGTTTACAATTTTCCTATTTCTCTAATTATTTTATTTAACATTTTAATTGAAAATCTTACTATTTGAAAACAAAGAAAGTATATTAAAATAAGTTGTTACATCCAACTGGGTACAATTATCTACAAAATGGAAGTTTATTTAGTACAGACTCGAAAGGCATATTCCTAGACTACGCCACATATCCACTGTATGCATAATAGCCCACTCCGCCACCACCTTGGCATACTCCTGGCGTTGTCTCTCCAGGCGAAGTCTCTTCTCAAATACCTGTAAAGCAATAACAATTCTTGTAAGTACATGAGTACTTAGTGATATTATTATAACAATACCTTGATGAATACTTTGCAATCTTGTATGAACTACTGTGAGTCAACCATTATTCTACATCATATATTTCGGCGGATACCACTATAGTTTACCAATATCTTATACACCAACTATCATGCTCTAGTCATACTCAATCTTCCTTATCTAACTAACTGAAGGATCCTTCCAAATGTTCCATAACTCTCTTATCCCATAATAATTTCTTAACAGAACATACCATAAGAAACCACTCCCAACAATCATGCCTTAACCTATACTCTTATTTCAAACAATTGTTCGCTAACATTTATCACGGGCAAATACATATATGTTTGGTGAATACTTACGTTGAATTTAATACCATCAATTCCTACTTAGACATACCCTGATTCAGTACCACACATAACCATACTGGTAAATCACTGCATAGACCATTCAAATGAATTCCATGTCGTTCTATATCAGAATCCTATAACTAAAGAAAACATTAACTCAGATTCAGAATAATTTTAGAAGAAGATACAATACCACTCACTTTCCATATTTACAGATCATTATGACAGATACCCCTCTTAACACACAGATACACATATCATTTTTTCATGGAAACCCTTAAGACTTATTCACTCTTAACCTAGAATGTATCAATACCTCATCTTAGCCTTACTTATTATAGAACTAAAAGAATTTACTCATATCTTACAATAGAGACAGACATTTAGATTCAAGTCTTACCAAACATTCTTGACAGTTCACGCCACATAGACCTAACAAAACAAGCAATATAGGAAATCATACAGAGTCTTGTGTTTATTGTCTCAGCGGGCTTCACAGAAGATTCCATAGGTCTCTACCTCATGGTCTTATATAGAGTTTCATGTCGCGATCTAACATTTTGATTTATACAATATCAAAGGCTACGCCATGAACATTCATACAAACATTTCATATAATGCCATGGGTCTTAACCATATGGTCTTACATACATTCATTCAGTCATATTAGATCTTGCCATGGGTCTTAACCTCATGGTCTTACATACATTCATTTAGTCATATTAGATCTTGCCATGGGTTTTTACCTCATGGTCATACATATATTCATGTATTGCGATATGCCTATCCAGTCTCAATTTACTGGAGGCTATACCATGAATGGTTCCAATTCATACCAAGTTACCATGGGTCTTTACCACATGGGTCTTAACCTATGTTACCGTGTGAACCTTAATAACAACTTCTATGTACTTGTATTTATGTTTGAGTATGCATACCCTAAAATTCCTTGTTTATTTTTCATGTCAACCCTTAAGTTTCACTATTTAGGTGAGATGCGAATCCTTCCTCTATTTGTTTTTGTAAGCTTGCATGTTTTACATTCTATGCATGATTTAATTTCGCTGTTGTGTTATAACTTAGCACATTATATGTTGTATATACGTGGTGTGTTGGAGGTTAGGTTGGGAGTTAATGGAGAGTCATTCTGGTGGCTAATGTAGCTCGCCAGATTCGGGTCGAACCAATTTAGTCAGGTTTGGGGTGTTACAAGTGAACTTAAGAAATGAGAAGATCGTAGAACTTAGGCTAATTGAGACCCTTAATAACAAAACCCTTAACTTGAGGTACAATAGGGAGAGATAGCTCCGTCTTTTCCCAATAGGTGGAGGAACCCAATTCCTAATAGAAACTTAGAAGCTAACCCTTCGCATCAACCACAAATGCAAGATCCTTAATGAGAAGTTAATCTGTTTGAAGAAAAAAAAACAAATCCTTAGAAAGGAAATATAAGCCTTTTGCAAAAGTAGGTCTGTCGAGTTTAAGTGGTATTACTCCAATGAACCATTTGCTTTGGATTTAGTGGGAGAATATATGTTTGCGACTTTCAGATTCCCTAAAGAGATGTATAAGGAGACCCTTAAAACCATTTGGTGCACAATAAAAATCTCTTGAAAATATTAGGTGCTTTGGATGCATTAAAATGTCATGCCTTCTTAATAAGCCTAAGAGATAACGCAAAGGCTTAGCATCCCTGATCTTCCACAATTGTGGTGGCAAATTAGGTCCTTTCTGTCACTTAATGAGCTTGTTTTCGACATAATTTAGTGCTAATTTGATTTGTTTTACATTTAGTCTTATAATTTTAATTTCAGTAAAATAAGCATTTTTATGCATTTTTAGGTGTTTCGATGACCCTTTAGTTCAATTTGAGCCTAGGGCTATGACTAATTGGCTACTTGAGTGTGCAAGACGTTGTTTCAGGCCAAAGAATGCAAGGGACAGCATCAATGTCGTACACTAGAACGCAATGTCGCGACACTAAACATCGAATGTAATACCCCTAACCCTTATCCGTCCCCGTAATAGAGTTATGAAGCATTACCGGACTTATTGAAATCAAACATGATCATTTCATAGCATTTAGTGTACATATAAAAACCTATTCATATATTACTCATATTGTCCCTTATATAGGCCCTCGAGGCCCAAAATACACTTTAGAAGTGAGTCGGGACTAAATCGGGCACTCTAGAAATTTTTCCCAAAATCTTAAAATTTTTCTTAAGAGTAGGGGACACACGCCCGTGTGGTCAGGCCGTGTGGATCACACGACCAGGTGACATGCCCATGTCATAAGCCGTGTGAGCATTCGATGTAAGACACATGGCTGTGTCCCAGTCCGTGTTCAAATTAGGGTAGCTATTGACTTGGGTTACATGGCCAAGCCACATGCCCGTGTCCTAGGCTGTGTGCAAAGTGTAGGGGTCACACGGCCAAGCCACACGCCCATATGCTAGGCCGTGTGTAAAAACCTGGGCATTCTGTTTTGAAATTTTAAGGTGCAGGGGACACACGACAAGGCTAGACGCCCATGTACCAGGCTGTGTGTCACACACGGCTGAGACACACGCCCGTGTCTCTGCTCGTGTGAACGAAAATAGGCCATTTTAAGGCCACTTTTCTCACCCTTTTATTATCCACCTGCACATGACATTGAAATACTCTAATATATATCAACCAAGCAATCAATTCAAGCCAAAACATGTATTTAACATAATATGTTAACACAAAAATCATTTGTTTAACATTGCCAAACTAACTTCATTCATTGATTTACCAAAACCTATTCTTAATTATATAAATACAAACACACACACACACACACACACACACACACACACACACATATTTTCATTCATAATTATACTTTAAGTTTACCCATTTTCAATCCATCCATATACATTATTTTCAATCCATCCATATAAATGCCATATAAACCATAAAATGTACAATAAAATCTATCGGTGTAATATGGATAGTGTGACCCGATGTGTTGATCCGATCTTCCAAACTTCTTGAAATCTACAAAGAACATTGAACAGCACAAGTAAGCTTAATGAAGCTTAGTAAGTTCATTGGCTTAAACATAAATCTTATTGAACATATTAAAACAATTCATTTAAGTAAATCATTCATTACACGTTTCCTATCAATCATAACTTTAATCGATGAATGCACTTATTAGAGCTCAATATCAATAATAACTTTTATTTTCCACATTAATTCCATATAGCACTTACCAATTCTTATCAATCAAGGAACGACTTACGGATTTGAGTACATCATAAATAGAAGCCAAAGGCTGAACAGAAGCACATAAGTGCTAAACGAAAACTCGTAAGGGTTGAACGGAAGCTCATAGGAGCTGAACAGAAACCCATAAGGGTTAAATAGAAGCTCAAAAGACCTAAACGGGAACTCATTAGGGGTTAAACGAAAAATAATGTGAGTTAACTGAAGCTCATGAGAGCTAAACGGAAAGCAAACATGAGTGTTCGCAACAAATTCTAAACGTTTTTTTTTGCCGTCAATTCCCCTTTTTTTGCACTAAACGTTTGTACTCAATCCTGCGCTCCGTTCACTTCGAACACTTGATTCAATTTCATAATTCTTACAATAGTTTTATTTTGAAAAAATAATATGAATAAATACATATTACCATTCATCAATTTAAAAAATAATATTAAAAATTTAACCATACGAACTTACTTGGACTAAATTGTAGAATTCGTAGTAATTCGAAAACTATTCTTCTAATTTCTCTTTCCCTCGTTGATCTACAGGCTCTTGATCTAAAATATAAAATTATTCATCCATTAGCATATATTTCAGCCTCATTCCACTTTACAGTTTATACCCTTCAATTTTTGAAATTACACATTTACCCCAACTTTTACAGTTTTTTTACAATTTAGTCCCTCATCAATTAACCCATCAATTGAGTTAATTTTTCTCAATTAACAAGTTATTCCATCATTCTAAGTTATTTTGCAGCCTTTTATTCATAGAAATTCAATAACAAACCCTAATTCTTTTATTCTTCACAATTTAGTCCTAAAAATCCATTTCTATTGAAATCACTCAATAAAATTATCACATAACAAAATTAAAGCTTAAAATCTATGATAATTCATCATAAACACGCAGCAATCATCAATGGTAGCTTTCAAAATTACCCATGAAATAAAAAACTAATGAATTAGATAATTGGACCTAGTTGTAAAAGTCTTAAAAACACAAAAATTACAAGAAAAGAGCAAGAATTGAACTCACATGATGCAAAAATATGAAAAACCAGCTTTTGGAGGACCTTCTATGGTTGTTTTTGGCTGAAGAATGATGAAGAAATGTCTAGATTCAATTTAGTCACTTATTTTTATTTCTACCTTAATTTCCCAAATGACCATTTTGCCCCTAAGTCATAAAATTTCAAGATTTTTTTATACACCAACCGTTTCAGCCTTCCAATAAATGTGTAATTGTCTTTTTGGTCCTCCCTTATTTACCAATTAGGCTATTTAATTTCTATTCCTTTAATTAGCAAGTTTTGCACCTTTTTCAATCTAGTCCTTTTTATTTAATTAACTATCAAAACGTTAAAATTTTCTAATGAAACTTTAATACTAACTCAATGAAACTCCATAAATATTTCTAAAAATATTTACGGCTCAGTTTATAAATTCTAGGTCTCGATACCTCATTTTCAAAACCACTTTTCTTAATAAATTTTTCTAAAACACAAACTGTCAAATAAATTTTTTTTTCTAAAATCACACTTGACTCTTAAATGATTAATAATAAAATTTTTGAACTCACTCGTCGGGTTTAGTGGATTCGAATCACTGTTTTAGACAACATTAAAAATTGGGTTGTTACAACTCTCCTCCCCTTTAGGAAATTTCGTCCTCAAAATTTGTTACCTGAAAATAGATTCGGATATTGTGACCTCATCACTTCTTCTGTTTCCCAGGTTGCCTCCTGGAACGGTGGAAATGTGCAAGTGTACACAATTGCAACAAGTAATAAAGTGACAAGTAAATGTCGAGTTATCGTACCCACAGGGACTGTAAAAGAATTATTTATGAAAATGATTTCAAACACTTTGGTGAAGGGAAAATATTTGGATTTAAGAAATATTTAAAAACTAAAAAAAACAAAGTAAAATAAAATAAAATAAAGTTCTAATGCACGATTTCAAAAGCTGATTTTAATCAAGATGATATAATTGTGTTGGATTAATTACATTTCTTACCTTAGAATTATTAAACTTATGCTTATACTTGTTACGAATAAATCACGGCAACTCGGTAATTTGCTAACTTATGAACATATTTACAAATAAAAAATCCATTCATCTCTTATACATATTCCTATGTCAATTCGACCAATAAAACAGATTTATAAAAGTAAACATGTTATTGCACATACATACTTATTAAATTAAACAATCTCTCGCATATTCCTATGTCGATTCAAACGATTAATTTAACCTAATACGCATATAAAAGACTATGTGAGGTAACAAAGTATCCTTACCTTGAAACAGTTTAATCACAGTAATCTTGCAAGTTATGCAAGGCACATGTATCGCCAAATACAATGCTAATTTAACCTTTAGCTACCTTAGAAGAATTAAACATGCACTGACTAAGTACTGTGTCCATTAATTACAATTTCAATGTGTTTAAATAATTAATTGTTTAGTTATCTAAACAATTAAAATGCCATAATAACTTAAGCATGATTTTACTTAATCCAGCATTTTACCGAGACCTATAACAGCATAAGCACAATTTTAATAATTTAAAAGGACGACATGCAATCAACCCAACATGAATTGAATTCAAGCTAAGCTAATTAAATTAACCATTCCAATAGCATAAATATTCATAAACATGTTTGTCAAAACAACAACGAAATTTAAAGAGATAGGGAACATGTAACAATCTGATTTTGGCCCTAATCGGAACGGTGGTTTTGGGACCACAAATCTGAGTCAGAAAAATATTTAAATATTATTTTCTATGTTCTTTATGTGTGAATTAATGTGTGTGTGATTTTCGTATTAAAATTTGATCGTTTTAATGCTTAATTTTGAAGAAAGGGCTTAATCGCGTAAAATGAAAATTTGATGGTTAAATAGGAAAGATCTTAATTGTGGTTGTCTTTATAATTAGGAGGTTTTATGTTGTAATTATCCCATTTTGTGAAGTAGTGGATGGCATTATGTTAATTTAAATAGTTTATTATATTGATTATAAAAGATAAATAATTAATAACATATTATAATGATATTATAATAAACAAAACATAAAAGAAAGTGACCATATTTTTTCTCATCTTCTTGGTGCCAAAATTAGAAGAAACAAAAACATGAAAACCTAAGCTAGGTTCAGCCATGGAATTAGCTTGATTCAAGGTGAGTTTTAGCTCGGTTTTTGAGAATTTTTACGTTTTTGAGATCGTTGCTATGTGATACACAAAGCCCATGTTTCAATTTTGATTTTTGATGAATATTTTGAGTTGAGCCATTGATGATAGCTTGTTGTTTGTGTAGTTTGATGATGAAATATGATATATATATGTGTTAGATTAACATGTTTTGTCTTTGAATTTTTGATGAAATTGAGTAATTTGGACTAAATTGCGAAAATAAATTTTTAAGGGACTAAAATGTAAAATAAATGAAATATATGGACTTGTATGGATCTAGTGAACATTCGGCCTAGGCATAGCATATGCAAATTTTGTGTATTTTGTGTTTTGTGCAATAGGGGTTAAATTGTAAAAAGTGTAAAATGTCAGGGGTAAAAATGTAATTTGCCCGTTTATGTGTTTTTGGATTAAATTGAATGAAAGTATGTTGAATGGGCTTAATTTGAAATTTATATAGACCAAGAACAAAAAAGAATCGGGAGTGCATTGGGGAAAGGCAAAGTTAATCGAATAGTCGGGGAATAAAGTCCGTCGATACTCAAGGTAAGTTTTTAAGCAATTGAGTTAAATTAAATTTTATCAAAAAGGTTGTATATAAATTTTAATAGAGTTAAATATATGCATTGGGACATTGCCGAATGTGTGATATTTGAATTACAGATGATTTTCGGCTATACATAGACATGTTAATAAAACAACCATGTGTGATATGGATTTGAGATATGAACATAGCCGATTATGAGATATATTTATATATCAATAAATAGCCGAATGTGATGTTGATTTGGTGAAGAAATAAGATAAGTTGTGTATATATTTATGAATGAGGAATAAGATGGAGTGATGTGCTAATGAGAAATTTTGATACCGAGCACTGAGTGTGCGAAATCGGTCATTTGGCACTAAGTGTGCGAATTTTAAAATACCGAGAACTAAGTGTGCGAAATCGGTTGTTATGCACTAAGTGTGCGAAAGGAATTTCCGAGTACTATGTAACACCCCAAACCCGGTCTATGCGTTAAGACCAGACTTGGCATACCACACAAATCGAACTTACATCTAGTCATCAATGCTTTTAATGAAAACAATTCTTCAAAACGATTTTGAAGATGGAGTTTATCAAAAATCGAGATTTATTTGAAAACCATTATTTTAAAACATAAGAGTTTACAATTTGATTTTCAGTGAAATAATTGGTTAAAATAAATTTATAAAAAAGTTTCCACAAAAATTTTACGAGTAAGTGATATTTAAGAAAAATTCCTTTTTATACGAAAAATTAAGAAAAACATTATAATATTTTAAATAGTCCTCTTTTAGTATTTAAAACATATTAAAATTCATCCACGCATAAAAATCCATAAAAAATAATAATAGAGGCCTTATTACATCGCAATTAAAATAGTACTTAAATAAAAATACTTAAAAGAAGTTCAAGTTTTTATAAACCATCATTCGCAGTATGGCCTCCACACGAAGTCATCCCCGGCCCAAGCCTCCATCAATTGTCATTACCTGAGATGGGTAAGAAAAACAGGGTGAGTTACTTAGAACTCAATGTGTAACCCACTTACCTTGTTCACTGGGCCAGAATCATTTAAGCATTTCATTTGGGCTTGAGCCCATTTACAAATGTACAATATATAAATCAAATAAATATGCATGTGATATGCAATTCCCAACCAAGCCTAATTTCCATCCGCTACACACCACCCGTACCAACCATCACACCTGTGGGGATCAAGTAAACCCACCCCGCCAACACACCAATCACAGGCATTAAGCCATTTTAAATATTTGTGGCAGAGCCACCGAACTAGATTGTGACAGAGTCACCGAACTAGAGGCATTAAGCCAATTAAAATATTGGTGGCAGAGCCACCAAACTAGATTTTGGCAACAGGCCTTTCTTCTCTTCGTCAATTATCCCAACCCATGCAGTCATGTATATATATATAATGCATAACGATATATTCATAAGGTAAATTTCAACAAAAAGCCCATATTACAAGTTATCAATTTGGCCCATTAGTCAAAATAGCAATTTGGCCCATTTAACGATCTAGCAAATTTTGGCCCATTTAACGATCTAGCAAATTTTGGCCCATTTAACACATGAGGCCTTTTCACAATTTTCACACTTGGCCAACTTATCAAAATAATCACATGGCCTAAAATATCACTTTTTAACAATATAGCCCATTAAGGGCAAATTCGTAATTTTTTCCACAACCTTAATACCAGTTTCATGCATTCACACCAAAAAGTGCTAATATACCGTATTTTCCAATTTTACCGAATTTATGATTTTTATTCTATTACTACGGCATAGTATAACCCGTGAGATAAGTGTGAAGTTACACACCTGATTACGGTGAGAACTATACTTTCCCGCTCGCCGATACCCTCGGAATCACGAACAACAGCTATTTGTGATTTCTCCCTGATTGATGGTTCATAACCCGATGAAGAACCACGAACAGTCAAAGGCTTAGGAGTACGAATGACTTCAAATAATTGATTTTCGCCGGATGAGGGTCCACAACCCGGTGGAAAATCTTGGATTGCCAAAACAACCCTTCGCTTGAATCTAGAGGGAATAGCGAATCCACCCCTTTTCTGAACACTATTCACCACTCTTTTCGAACCTATCTTGTTTGCCTCCATTGACAAAGGATTATTAGTCCTAACAATATATCGAAAATTTAAGACTAATGGCTTAAAAGGGTGAACTCGGCTTACCTTAAAATCCCGAGTGATTTCCAAAGGATTCCTTGCTAGATATGATCCGAACTTGAATAACTTCAAGATGACTTTGACGAGATGGTGATTCGGCCCTCCACGGTTGTCCAAAACTTAATGGAAGAAATGATTGAGAATAAGGTCTATGAGGAAAAAGAGATTCGGCTATGATTTAAAGGATAGAAAAAATAATTTCGGCTATGGGGATGGTCACAAACATTCGGCCATGGAAGGAAAATGAAGGAAGAATATGTATGAATGATAAGTAAAATGGAGAGGAAAAGAGAATAGGGAGAAGAGAAAAGAGAAGAGTTTAGGAACAAATATGCATTCGACAATGGGGAAAAAGAAGGAAAAAGAAATGGCTTTTTGTGTTGATAATTTCGGCACTAGGAGAGAAATACAAGATGAAGCACTTGAGGGGTTTTGCAAAAATGACCAAATGGTCAAAAGAATGACCAAAAGAAACAAAACAAAGATTGTTTTCTCCTAACACAAGCACATTCGGCCAAGAGTGGAAAAGATGGGAGAAAGATGTTTTTGGGAGAGCAAAATGACCAAAAGAAAATTCTATCAAGCTACCAAACTTTACCCAAAACTTACCACCAAAATTCGGCTCCCCCCTTTAGTCCACAAAGCCGCCCAAATTCATGGACAAGTAGGCCATTCAAAGTTTCCAAAACAAAACCCTTAAGATATGCCTTATGTCCCCCTTACCTTCCATAAGCTTAGGATTTCCTTTCCCTAAGTTCAAGCTTATCTTATCCAATAGTCATCTTGCCATAAAAGAAAAAGTCCAACCTTCCATAAGTAAGGCTTGACCGACACATGCTATATAGGTGCAAAAATAAAAGTCACCAAAATGCTATCCATGGGATTCGAATCTCTCCCCTCAAACAACACTCATGGCGCCAATTCCACCTTGGTACTAGCTCATCTTATGCTAGATTTTGACACTTAATTACCTTAAGCATCAGGGTCACTTGATCCACTTTAATAAAGTACTCATTTCTAAAATTTATTCTAATACCAAATAAATCCCGAGCCTTCTCAAGACTATATATTAAGCACATAAATTAATCATTCACAAGCAAAACATCAAAACATGCAACATACCGATACTCAATTTTTTTTAGGATTTACAAGTCTACCCTCAAAGAAAATTTCGTCCTCGAAATTTACCTGGTTAAAAGAGGTGAGGATATTGTTGCTGAATTGCATCCTTAGGCTCCCACGTAGCTTCCTCCGCTCCATTATTACGCCATAGAACCTTAACCAATGGCACAGTCTTCTTTCTTAACACCTTAACATCACGGTCTAAGATTTTCACTGGTTCTTCCTCGAAAGACAAGTCTGACCTTAACTCCACTTCTTGTACCAGTACTATGTGAGACGGATCCGATCTATAACGCCTCAGCATAGAAACATGGAAGACACTATGAATCTGACTCAACTCCGGAGGTAATTCAAGCTGATAGGCCACTGGTCCCACACGCTTCAACACACGATACGGTCCAATGAACCTAGGGCTCAACTTGCCCTTCCTTCCAAATCTGAAAATCTTCTTCCAAGGTGAGACTTTCAGAAAGACCTGATCTCCCACCGAAAACTCAATATCTTTACGCTTCAGATCCACATACGACTTTTGTCTATCCGAAGCTTCCTTTAACCGCGCTCGAATCACCTTTACCTTTTCTTCCGTCTCAGATATCAATTCAGGACCCAACAACTGTCATTCCCCCAATTCAGTCCAACAAGTAGAGGTACGACACCTATGACCGTATAACGCTTCATAGGGCGCCATTTGGATACTGGATTGGTAACTGTTATTATACGCGAACTCAGCCAACGGTAGAAAATCCTCCCAACTACCTCTGAAGTCAATCACGCAACCTCTTAACATGTCTTCCAGAATCTGAATTACTCTTTCTGACTGACCATCTGACTGAGGATGAAAAGCCATACTGAAGTTTAACTTTGTTCCCAAAGCCTCATGTAAAGCTTTCCAAAGCCGTGATGTAAACCTGGGATCCCTGTCTGATATGATAGACACTGGTACCCCATGCAACCTCACGATCTCAGATACATATAGCTTAGCCAACTTCTGCAGCGAGTAATCCGTACGAACTGGTAGAAAATGAGCAGTCTTCGTCAATCGATCAACTACCACCCAAACAAAATTTTTCTTAGTAGGTGTTAAAGGTAACCCACTAACAAAATCCATTGTTATCCGTTCCCATTTCCATAGAGGAATCTTTACCGGTTGCAATAAACCCGATGGTAATTGATGTTCCGCCTTCACTTGTTGACAAGTCATACCCATAAAATCAGTAATCTCCCACTTTAACCTTGGCCACCAATACTGCTCACGGAGATCCCGATACATCTTATTTCCTCTGGGGTGCATAGCATAAGGGCTACTATGCGCCTCTTGTAGAATCATTTGTCTCAAATCCGAATCCATTGGCATACAAACTCTTCCACGAAAACACAGCACGCCATCCTTGTTCAATCCAAAGTCCCCTATTATACCACTTTCCACTTGTTGCATTAAAGGACCCAACTTTTCATCTGATAACTGCTTTTCCTTGATTTACTCCAACCACAGAGGCTTCACCTGAAGTTCCGCTAGCAGACTGCCATCCTCATACAAACTGAGATGAGCGAACATTGTTCTTAACTCCGATACTACCTTACGACTCAACGCGTCTGCCACCATGTTAGCCTTTCTAGGATGGTACTCGATTGAGAAGTCATAATCCTTTAACAACTCCACCCATCTCCGTTGTCTCAAGTTCAACTCTTTTTGGGTAAGAAGGTACTTAAGACTCTTATGGTCCATAAAAATGATTGACTTCTCACCATAGAGATAGTGCCTCCAAATCTTTATGGCAAACACCACCGCAGCCAACTCCAAGTCATGAGTAGGATAGTTCACTTCATGCGGCCTCAACTGTCGAGAAGCATAAGCTACCACTTTTCCACTTTGCATTAACACACATCCTAAACCCGTGTGTAACGCATCACAGTAAACGATAAACTCTTTTCCAGCCTCAGGTTGAATCAGTACTGGCGCTTCCGTCAAAATCTTCTTCAGTTTCTCGAAACTTTCTTGTTGTTTATCGGTCCACACATACGGTACTCCCTTTCGCAACAGCTTAGTAAGGGGTGCAGCAATCAACGAAAACCCCTCAACAAAGCGTCTATAGTAACCAGCCAAACCCAAGAAACTCCGAATCTCAGCCACTGACTTCGGCGGTTTCCAATCCAACACTGCCTCTACCTTTCGAGGATCAACTCTTATTCCTTCGGCTGACACCACATGACCCAAGAAAGTCACTTCCTTCAACCAAAATTCGCATTTACTGAATTTGGCATAAAGTTACTTATCCCGCAAAATTTACAACACAATGCGCAAATGTGAGTCATGCTCTTCTTCATTCCTCGAATATACCAAGATATCATCTATGAACACCACTACGAACCGATCTAGATAGGGTTGAAAGACTCAATTCATCATGTCCATAAATGCAGCTGGTACATTAGTCAAACCAAACGGCATCACTAAAAACTCATAATGTCCATAACGAGTTCGGAATGCCGTCTTATGAATGTCTGCCTCTTTCACCTTGAGTTGATGATATCCCGATCTCAAATCAATCTTGGAGAAAACTGAAGCTCCTCTCAATTGATCAAACAGGTCATCAATTCTCGGCAATGGATACCTATTCTTGATCGTCAACTTATTCAACTGCCTATAATCAATGCACATACGCATCGACCCATCCTTCTTCTTGACGAACAAAACCGGTGCTCCCCACGAAAACACACTCGGTCGGATAAATCCCCGATCTAACAATTCTTGAATTTGAGCTTTAAGCTCCGCTAACTCCTTCGGCGCCATTCTAGAAGGAGCAATGGACACCGGAGTCGTTCCGAGCAAAAGCTCAATGCCAAACTCTATTTCCCGATCTGGAGGTAGACCCGGAAGTTCCTCCGGAAAGACATCTGGAAATTCTTTCACCGTTCTCACACCTTCCACTAATAATTCCTTGGCATCCAAAGCACTAACGAAGGCTAGAAATGCTCCATACCCTTTTCGCACCAACTTTTCTGCCTTCAAAGCAGATACCACATTTGCCAAAAGTTCCTTCGCTTGCCTATCATTACTACCTCCTCATCATCCACAGTCCTTATTGACATCCACTTTTCGGCACAATCCAATTGCGCTCGATGCTTCACCAACCAATCCATGCCCAAAATAAGATCGAACTCGCTAAAAGGCAATTCCATCAAATCCGCCAGAAATATTTCTCTTTGGATTTCTAAGGGCATGTCTCTAAATAGTTTATTCACAATTACCGACTGTCCTAAAGGACTAAGTACCGTTATCTCTCTATCGGTAATCTCAGATCTAATATTCCGGTTTCCAAATAAGGCACTAGCAACATACGAGTGTGTAGACCCGATATCTATAAAAGCAGTAACAGATACATCAAAGATGAAGAACGTACCAGTTATCACATCAGGTGCATCGCCATCTTCCCGACGCCTAACCGCATAGACCAACCCCGGCTGTCTTGCCTCCGCGTTACCTCTAAAACCATTACCTCGACCCGGTGCACCTTGACCACGTCCAACACCATTACCACCACGACCTGGTGCACGACCTCTTGGTGGCTGCTGAGTACCCCTAGCTGGCTGAGTATCAGGGTTACGAGCTTCCTGAGTCGTATCAGTCCGTCGAGGGCAATTCTTATACTGATGATCCTTGGAACCACATTTATAGCAGGCACCAGTTTTCCTCCAGCATTCCCCGGGGTGTCGTCTCCCACAGTTGGCACAATTATGCGAGCATAACAGCTCAAGTGAAGAAATTCTGCCTCGTAAGCTGCCACCGTCTTATTTCCTTGAACCAGATTCAGGAATTCCTTCCTCCGGGCATCTACATAACTTGTCTCGACATACTTCCCTTGGAAAGCAGCTTTGAAGAAATCCCAAGTAACTAATGCAGCCTCGGTCCCTTCTCGAACAGTAAGCCACCACTGATACGCCTCGTCCCTTAACAAGGACACGGCTCCTCTTAGCTTCTGCTCGGTGGTGCACTCCAAATCGTCCATGATTCGTTCCACTACCTCGAGCCAATATTCTGCAACATTCGGAGCTACACCGGAGACACCTCTAAAAACCTCGGCACCACTTGATTTAAGTCATTCTGATATTGATCCACGAACTGCTGGGCCAGTTCTAGTCCCAGCAACCCTTTTTAGGACTCGCAACATTGCTTGCGTCAATGCAATGTCCTCTCTCGTATGCAGGTGCATCCATTTTCGGCATATGACCCGGCGCTTCAGACGCAGCACCTCGTCCTCTACCACGGCCACGTCTACCGCGTCCACAACCACGTCCTCTAGTGCTCATAATGACTAATTTGGTTTAATTTGATTATAAGTTTTATGAATCAGAATACTATTTCGGTGTTTATTAACGATATTTTATGAGATATAAGAGTTAACGTTGTTTTCGCAATCACATCTTACAGTCTCAATCTCTACCGTTTTCAACACCTAAAACTAGAAGTTCTAGAGTGCTCATATGATCATATCACAATAATGAACATTCAATATACAAATACTTACTTGACTTGGTGCCGGATGCTCGTGGTGCCATACTACCTTTAAAACATAAAATCTAGAAATTTAAGCAGTTTTTAAACAAAAATTATTGTTGAACCCAAACCACAACCGAGTTTTGAAACTGGCTCTGATACCATAAAATGTAACACCCCAAATTCGGTTTATGCATTAAGACCAGACTTGGCATGCCATACAAATCGAACTTACATCTAGTCATCAATGCTTTTAATGAAAACAATTCTTCAAAACGATTTTGAAGATGGAGTTTATCAAAAATCGAGATTTATTTGAAAACCATTATTTTAAAACATAAGAGTTTACAATTTGATTTTCAGAGAAATAATTGGTTTAAATAAATTTATAAAAGAGTTTCCACAAAAATTTTACGAGTAAGTGATATTTAAGAAAAATCCCTTTTTATACGAAAAATTAAGAAAAACATTATAATATTTTAAATAGTCCTCTTTTAGTATTTAAAACATATTAAAATTCATCCACGCATAAAAATCCATAAAAAATAATAACAGAGGCCTTATTACATCGCAATTAAAATAGTACTTAAATAAAAATACTTAAAAGAAGTTCAAGTTTTTATAAACCATCATTCGCAGTATGGCCTCCACACGAAGTCATCCCCGGCCCAAGCCTCCATCAATTGTCATTACCTGAGATGGGTAAGAAAAACAGGGTGAGTTACTTAGAACTCAATGTGTAACCCACTTACCTTGTTCACTGGGCCAGAATCATTTAAGCATTTCATTTGGGCTTGAGCCCATTTACAAATGTACAATATATAAATCAAATAAATATGCATGTGATATGCAATTCCCAACCAAGCCTAATTTCCATCCGCTACACACCACCCGTACCAACCATCACACCTGTGGGGATCAAGTAAACCCACCCCGCCAACACACCAATCACAAGCATTAAGCCATTTTAAATATTTGTGGCAGAGCCACCGAACTAGATTGTGACAGAGTCACCGAACTAGAGGCATTAAGCCAATTAAAATATTTGTGGCAGAGCCACCGAACTAGATTTTGGCAACAGGCCTTTCTTCTCTTCGTCAATTATCCCAACCCATGCAGTCATGTATATATATATAATGCATAACAATATATTCATAAGGTAAATTTCAACAAAAAGCCCATATTACAAGTTATCAATTTGGCCCATTAGTCAAAATAGCAATTTGGCCCATTTAACGATCTAGCAAACTTTGGCCCATTTAACGATCTAGCTAATCTTGGCCCATTTAACGATCTAGCAAATTTTGACCCATTTAACGATCTAGCAAATTTTGGCCCATTTAACACATGAGGCCTTTTCACAATTTTCACACTTGGCCAACTTATCAAAATAACCATATGGCCTAAAATATCACTTTTTAACAATATATCCCATTAAGGGAAAATCCGTAATTTTTTCCACAACCTTAATACCGGTTTCATGCATTCACACCAAAAAGTGCTAATATACCATATTTTCCAATTTTACCGAATTTATGATTTTTATTCTATTACTACGGCATAGTATAACCCGTTAGATAAGTGTGAAGTTACACACCTGATTACGGTGAGAACTATACTTTCCCGCTCGTCGATACCCTCGGAATCTCGAACAACAGCTATTTGTGATTTCTCCCCGACTGATGGTTCATAACCCGATGAAGAACCACGAACAGTCAAAGGCTCAGGAGTACGAATGACTTCAAATAATTGATTTTCGCCGAATGAGGGTCCACAACCCGGTGGAAAATCTCGAATTGCTGAAACAGCCCTTCGCTTGAATCGAGAGGGAATAGCGAATCCACCCCTTTTCCGAACACTATTCACCACTCTTTTCGAACCTATCTTGTTTGCCTCCATTGACAAAGGATTATTAGTCCTAACAATATATCGAAAATTTAAGACTAATGGCTTAAATGGGCGAACTCGGCTTACCTTAAAATCCCGAGTGATTTCCAAAGGATTCCTTGCTAGATATGATCCGAACTTGAATAACTTCAAGATGACTTTGACGAGATGGTGATTCGGCCCTCCACGGTTGTCCATGAAACACCCCAAACCCGGCCCACGAGCCTTGACCGGATCTGGTATATTCCTTGATGTAAACCGATTCAAATTTCTTTTGTTACTTAGGAAAAATTTGTGTGTTTTGAAAGTAAAATGGTTTTGGGTTGGGCTTGAGTTGAAAACAAATTCGATTTTATATTGAAAACCCATTTATTTTTTGGGTTGGGCTTGAGTTGAAAACAAATTCGATTTTATATTGAAAACCCATTTATTTTAGGTGACAAAATTTTTAAAGTCTATTTTAAACCAAATTTACTTAATCTTATAACCATTAAAAATTCGTAACATAATAAATAAAAGAAAGAAAAATAAAGTAGTTCAACTATGGCATTATTACATCAAATAATTCCCCAAAAATAAATTAAAATGCTTAAATAGAATAAAAGTCCAAATAATGAAATTTTCCTTGCTGTGCATGGCCACCTTTAAGCTCCTGCCGACCCGGTCCATTACTGATCATCACCTGGAAGAAAAATATTCCCCAAATGGGGTGAGTCAAACAGACTCAATGTGTAACCAACACTAAAACTTAACAATTCAGGCATACAATATCATATCACATACTTATTCATATAACAGATATAAAATAATGATGCAAACCCGAACCCAAACCTAGATGTCATCCGCTACACATCATCCATACCAACCTGCACACCGTGGGGACTAATAAGTCAACCCTCCATCCGCTACACACCATCGAAGGCAGTCGCTGCAGTCGACGTGCTCATCGCCCTTATAAAATTCGTGGTCTTAGGTCACCACATTCAGATATCGTGGTCTTAGGTCACCACATTCAAATATCGTGGTCTTAGGTCACCACATTCAGATATCGTGGTCTTAGGTCACCACATTCAGATATCGTGGTCTTAGGTCACCACATTCACTTCCCCTTTCATACAACCCGAATGCCCCATATCATTCATATCATGCATATTACATAATTTCACATTCTTATCACTTTTCACATGTTACATATATAACATAATTTCATATTCCTAGTAGGAGTAGGAAACGTACCTGAGTACTTTTGTACCATTACATGGTACCTTAGCCATATTCTTACACATTCTTATAGTCACATACATATTAATTATTGCCATAAATATATCAAGAAATAGTGTGAGGTACACACCTGATTCGCTTAAGGTTTCCAATCCAAATCCCGAAAAGCTTGATCTAATGCCTTAGATCTTAGATCTCTACATTTAATCAATCATTTAATACTTAGTAAAGAGCTATTCGGCCATAAATCCAAATCCTAGTAGGATTAGTACACTAAAACTTACCTTGTTGCCGATTGACTTAAGAATCAAGTCCCGAAACTTTGTTGTATTCCTTCTTGTATTCGGCCAAACATTAAATCACATCCCAGGTTAGTTTCGGCTTTTTAAACAATTATGAAATAGATCTAGATATCAAAATAAGCCTTGGCCGAATGCTATAGACACTTACCTTGTGGATTTTAAATCCCGAAACTCACCGAATAACTAGGGAACACGCGGCCTATGGTGTACCTTCGGAAAAAGAACTTCTCCTTCCTTGTAGTCGACACTTAGTAAATCCCGAAAGTATTCCTTGCCATAGATGTCTGTCGAAATCCCTATAACTTCATGTTAGATCAATTTCTAACATTTATTCACAACAAATAACCCTTAGTCGAATGTTAAATATGACTTACCTTAGATTCTTAAATCCGGAAATAGTTGACTTGTCTTATGAAGTTGTCGACAATGGCAGAAATCTCGAAGAGCCTTCTTTCCAAGTTTCGACTAACACAATAATGGGGTTAGATTTCCTAGTTTCGGCTTTAATCTTAGAAGAAAAAGAATGGAAATCGATAACTACTGACCTTACCCTTAATCTTTGTAATCGACAGCCCCCTTTTCTTGAGTCCTCAAAGATTCGGCTTAAGGCCTAGAGAATAGTCACACAAGTTTCGGCTTTTGGAATATTGAGAGGAGAAGAATGAAGAAGAAAAGAATAGTTGCTTAAGAGAATTCGGCAATGGTGAAATAAGGAGAAGGGAAATTCGGCAGAGGTTATCAAGGAAGAGAAAATAATGCTGAATGGCCTCTCTTTTCCTTTTATAGCCGAATTTACTAGCTTTGAATCCCTTACTTGGCCACCACTCTTCTATTTTGATAGCTTTATCACTTTAATTATCACCTAAAACTTAATCCAATAATTATCTCTTATCTCTTAATAAAAATATCAATAAAAATCCATCATTTATCCATCTATTTGCCGAATTTTAACAACAATAAAACACCTCCCTATAGAGCCTTAATGCCGTCCACTTCTCGTGTTCCTGGCACCAAAATAAAATTCTTTTATTTGCTCCCCAAGTGACTCGAACCCAGGCCCAATTGCACCTGCTTGTGGCGTCAACTCCAGAGGCCCTAAGTGGCGCCTCCAAGCCACTTTTCCAAGCCCATTTGTATGTCATATTTCACCCATAAATTTTCTTAAGGCCACCTTGCTTTACTTCCCTCTCTTAACCTCAGAACTTAACTTTTCCTAAAATGTTTCCTTACATTTCCTTACATTTCCTTACATTTCCAAGTTTCCAAAAATGTTCGTTTGCCTCCTTTAAACTTAACATTTCTTACATTTCCAAGTTTCCAGAAATGTTCACTTTCCTCTTTTGAACTTAACATTTCTTACATTTCCAAGTTTCCAGAAATGTTCACTTTTCTCTTTTGAAACTTAACATTTCTAAATCATTTCCAAGTTTCCAAAAATGTTCATAATACATTCATAACACACAAGACATGCCATTTCGTATACTTAAATAAAAAATGCATAGGCCCATTTTTAGGATGTTACAGTCCAAAACTTAATGGAAGAAATGATTGAGAATAAGGTCTATGAGGAAAAAGAGATTCGGCTATGATTTAAAGGATAGGAAAAAATAATTTCGGCTATGGGGATGGTCACAAACATTCGACCATGGAAGGAAAATGAAGGAAGAATATGTTTGAATGATAAGTAAAATGGAGAGGAAAAGAGAATAGGGAGAAGAGAAAAGAGAAGAGTTTAGGAACAAATATGCATTCAGAAATGGGGAAAAAGAAGGAAAATAAAATGGCTTTTTGTGTTGATAATTTCGGCACTAGGAGAGAAATACAAGATGAAGCACTTGAGGGGTTTTGCAAAAATGACCAAATGGTCAAAAGAATGACCAAAAGAAACAAAACAAAGATTGTTTTCTCCTAACACAAGCACATTCGGCTAAGAGTGGAAAAGATGGGAGAAAGATGTTTTTGGGAGAGCAAAATGACCAAAAGAAAATTCTATCAAGCTACCAAACTTTACCCAAAACTTACCACCAAAATTCGGCTCCCCCCTTTAGTCCACAAAGCCACCCAAATTCATGGATAAGTAGGCCATTCAAAGTTTCCAAAACAAAGCCTTTAAGATATGCCTTATGTCCCCTTTACCTTCCATAAGCTTAGGATTTCCTTTCCCCAAGTTCAAGCTTATCTTATCCAATAGTCATCTTGCCATAAAAGAAAAATTCCAACCTTCCATAAGTAAGGCTTGACCGACACATGCTATATAGGTGCAAAAATAAAAGTCACCAAAATGCTATCCATGGGATTCGAACCTCTCCCCTCAAACAACACTCATGGCGCCAATTCTACCTTGGTACTAGCTCATCTTATGCTAGATTTTGACACTTAATTACCTTAGGCATCAGGGTCACTTGATCCACTTCAATAAAGTACTCATTTCTAAAATTTATTCTAATACCGAATAAATCCCGAGCCTTCTCAAGACTATATATTAAGCACATAAATTAATCATTCACAAGCAAAACACCAAAACATGCAACATATCGATACTCAATTTTTTTTTAGGATGTTACATACTAAGTGTACGAAATCGGATAATAAGCACTAAGTGTGCGATTGATTATTATTTTTGGATTGAGTTTGGTAAGTTGATATTATGAGATGACATTATTAAAAATTAAGTACGTGTGACAATTTTAGTTTGGATGGAATGTGTTTATCTAATAAATAGCTTGATTTATATAGGTTGATATAGGAAATGTTTACAAAGTCTTATTTTATATGAAATATATATTGTAATTCGGCCATATGAAATTTTGTATAAGAAGTTCATTTGGTTAGTATTGATCTTGAATATGTGATTTATATGAGGTTGAAATATAAGTATAAATTTCGTAAGTATATATATATATGCATATGAATCTAGTTTCGAAGACTAGAATGTTTGGTCTTTGGGCTATGAAATGTGGTAGTTTTTTGAATGTGATATATATATATATATTCATATATATATATATAAGTTATGTTTATAAACCATGGTAGTAATTATATTTATTGGATCTTATTGATACAATGATATAATGCATTATTGTGGTATAATTCCTTATAACTTACTAAGCTATAGTAGCTTACTGTGGATGTGTTTATTTGAATTGTTTTATAGATTATGAAGTCTGGTTAAGAGCTCGGGGATCATCGTCAAAGTCTAACACACTATCAACTATCTTTGGTACCCTTTTTATAAGTTGAACTTTTGAAACTATTGCATGTATAGGCTATATTACTCTTTTGAGTTCATTATGAATAAGATGTATATAAAATGCCATGCAAAAATGGCTATGTTTCTATGCTTGGGTTTGATTTGGTTATGCTAGATTATGGTGTTAATATTTGTGTATGTTTGGTCTTGTTATAAGCATATTTTGGAAGTTCATTTCATAATATTTTTATATGTGATAATTGAGTACATGTGTAACACCCCAAACCCGGCCTAGACGTTATGACTGGATCTAGCATGTCACATAGAAGGGTTGTTTAAAAACTCGCGTGTTTGTTAAAAAAGTTCGCATTCTTTTTGAAACTTTGAGCTTTGTTGTTTGTGAAAAACCAGATTTGTTTTTATGGTTTTCTTGTGAAAATGTTATTATTATTATTCTCAAAAACTTGTTTATAACAGAAATCAGATTCGGTGAATTTCGGGAGTGTGTTATTTTGAAAATCGTTCGTTAACTTTTTAAGAAATTTCCATATTAATCCTTAAACAATAAAACATAGCGGAAAAGAAAGTTTAAAAGAAAATTAAAGTAAAAAGGCCTTATTACAAAATATTAAACCCAAATTAAATTAACTCTCAAAATTAAGTAAAACGAAAATTTACTAAAGTTTGGAAGAAGCACTCCGATGTATGGCCACCACAGAGTCCTCCGCAGCTCTAAATCCTCAATGCTGGGTATCACCTGCAAGGTTAAAGCAGATGGGTGAGTTACGAGAACTCAGTGTGTAATCCCCTAGTCGGTCATTAACTGTGCCTGGGCCCATACAGAAACAAACTGGGGCGAAGCCCGTACAGAAGCAAACTGGGCCTTAGCCCTATACACATGATAATGCAACCAGAGTATATAGCCCAACCCAATAATCCATCCGCTACACACCACCCGTACTAGCCCAACACACCTGTGGGGATTTCTAAATCGACCCACCCATCCACTACACACCAATAGGGCAGACAAGCTGCTAATCACAGAATTTGTGGCGAAACCACCAGAATTACAGAATATACATGGCATAGCCACTATACAGATTGTGGCAGAGCCACCATATTACACTTCCTCCGATCATCAATATCCTAATCCCATGCAGAATGTCATGTATGCAAAGCATATATCAAAAATGACGTATGAAACAAATTGCCATCATAACCAGCTAAACAGAATACCTACAATCATATTAATCAGCCTTTAAGGGCATAACAGTAATTTACCCATCGAGAGTATTTTAGTAATTTACCCATCAAGAGTACTTTGGTAATTTTACCCTCCAGGGGTATTTTGATAATTTCGCATTCAATGGCCTTTCCGAAAGCCTACTGTCGCCTCGAACGACACAGGACCCTTATTAGGTCACTGCGAAATTATTGGGCCTAAAATCCATCTTAGGCCCAATCAGGCCCACACGCTCGTGTGGCCCATTTTGCATGATTTCGGTCTCAGATTTGCAGATTTCGTATTCAGACTTATCATTTGACAGTTTTTCTAACAGTTTTGCCCAAGTGGTCCGAATAGTCCACTGGGCCCGTTTCGGTCCGATCAGTTTTGCCTGTTACAGCTTTAGTTCCGCGAGAGTGCTCGTGACACTCTCAACGACTTACTGCCATTATTCGCATTTTGATTTACCACTACGAGCGTTCGCACACTCAAGTGGTCACAGATGTCGGTTTCTGGTTTTTCGGTTATCGGCCGAGTCACAGAATATTGCAAACATGCATTCAGAAGGGTGTGAGATTACACACCTTTTTACGAGTGTAGATTGAAACCCTCGAAATTACGCACCTATGAAATCCATTCACTTTAAACATTAGTCATAATCTTGGTAAGACATATCCCATCGATTGAAATCAACCACTTAATCCACACCACTTACCAACAAACAGGAAATCCGCTGCAAGGAAATGGTGTTTAGTTGACCCTCTGATTAAGCATTTCGAGACCCTAGTAGTGTTTGGCACGAAAAACTGATGTTAGCAACCCCTTACTCATGACCACAAAAGAACTCAAATAGCCATTCGGCTTGAGTAAGAACCAATCAAATAATAAAACCCCATTACCTACATTCTACCATGGCCATACTTACCAACCAGTTCCTGGAATTCGAAACCCGAGTGAAAGGTGAGGAGGATACACTCAAACCCCAAATAGATTCGGCCTACGCCACCAGAGAAATGCTTCGGCTTATGCTAAGCAGAGAGGGGAGAAAACAATTAGTGAGTGAATGTGAGAATGTTGCATTTGGTCAGAGAAGAACACTGGTGTGAAGAGGGAAGAAAGAAGGAAGGAAAGAAAGTGGATGAAAACTTACCAATTGCGGCCTCGAATGAGAACCCAAGCTCCAACATTTTGATGTACGGCTAAGAGAAACAAAATTGCAGTAGAGGTGATTTTTCAGCTTTTCGAACAGAGAAGAAACCGATGCCACAAGTGGATGAATGAGTAAGAGAAGTTTCGAGTATTAGCAAGGTATAGAAGGAATGGTTTCAACTTGGAGAAGAGAGGGAATATTTGGCTTATGGAGAAGAAAAGGTAGAAGACAGAAAATGAAAGGAAGAGAGAAAGAAATGGCCAAAAAGAGAGAGTAAGAGAGTAGGAGAAGATTCGACTTTAGCATAAGGTATTAGCAACAACCTCGAATTGGAGAAAAGATGAAAAGAAGGACTTCAGCTAGCAGGAATTTGCAATGAACCTAAAATGACCCGAAAAGCTTAAAGAAAAGTGCACAAAATCGAAGAAAAATGCCAAGAAGAACCTAGAGAAATTTCGGCACTCAACCCCCCACAAGACCAAATATGCATACACCACTCCCTAGCCGAATTTCACCCCCCACACACTCCCACATTCGGCCAACCACCCCCTCTCACCTCATTCCCACGATTCACTCCTTAATTTCCTCCTCACATTGCTCTCCACCTTCCATTTGAAACATTTGACTGAGTCTCCATCCATCTTGTAGAGTTCTATCACAACTCTACTTCTTCCACCTCCCAGGCATAAAATAAAAACCCTCATATGCTGCTGGTGGGATTCGAACCTCTACCCTCATGCTCTCTCATTGACGCCACAACCTCCTTGCCATATGCTCACTTGTGCTAGAAAAAAAGAAAAACCAACAAATTACCTTAAGTCTTGCTTCCAACAGCCCTTCTCCACCAAAGAGCCAAAAACCAAAATTTTCCCAGGGCTTGGGCTCGAACCCGAGCCTCCCTAGGACCCCTAACACACCTAAATCACAAGCCACACAGCTCAACACATGCAATTATGCAAAAATGCTAGACCCCAAATTATAGGATGTTACGAATTTGGTTTTGAGTAAGACATATAATATATTTTGGTTGGTGGATGTACTTTTGCTTTATTATATATATGTACCTACAAGTTAAGTTATGAGATGACTATGTTATGCTTTATGTATGTGACTATTGGATGTGGTTTATTAACGATCAAATTATGGTATATTAGTTTATAAAGATTCGGCCGTGATATTGAATTAATTTGGAGTATATATATATCTTATTGAATTTACATGTGGTATTCGGATATGAGGTTTGAATGATTTAAATTAAATTATCGTTGTGAACATCCATTTATGGTATTTATGTGATTTCGTAAATATAGTTACATGATTGGTATGAATGACATTATAGGTTATGTTCTTAAATTGTGTATATTCGAACATGATATGTGTAAGTTTATGAATGGGGTTTGATCTTATATGCTTTAGGTCATGTATATGAAATGTTTGGTTTTGAGTAATTTGGTTATGTCATTTATAAGGGATTGATCGATAATATAGTTGGATACTATCGGCAATTAGTATTGTATTTGGTATATCTTTGATTTGGTTTAGTAAAGTTTTGGCATATATGTATATTTAGCTTAAAATGTTCGGTACATTATTGGTAAAATGATTAAGAGCAAATATGCATATTTGGCCATATTAACCCATTGAACAAATGAATGGTAATTTTTGTTATTTGATCAAAACTGCTTTTATATGAAATTGGTGATATAGATTTGCGATACGTTCGTTAATGTTTAAGTAAGCAATGAAAGTATATGCTTGAACTTGATAGCATGAATTGTTTATATTTTACTATAAATAAAAGGATTTATATGTGTGTGCAAATTTATGGTTAGTTTAGTAATGCCTCGTAACCCTAATCCGGCGACGGATACGGGTTAGGGGTGTTACAAAACAAGAGGCAAATCCGGTGTTTCTCCATGGCTTGACTAATTGCTCTGTTCTTTGTCCTCTGTTGTCCTCGACTATCAAGGTGGCTAATGAACACTCTAATTGCTGCTCAATGATGGCTGAAGAATACCCCTTTCCCAAGGGGAGAAATCAGCACAAGAGCAAGGAAATAGGAAAATGAAAAGTTGAGAGAAAGTGAGAGAGGAGAAGAGAGAATGAGATGTGAATGAGAGATGAGGAATGCTTTGAATGATCAGCCAAGGGGTTTTTATAGCTGAATGTGGTAGCTGAAATTTGCTAAAAATAGCAGCCAAAGAGCCACACCTTGGCCGGCCACCTATGTGGCAAAGTTGATGGCTTCAACTTTGCTAAATATGGCCTGGGGCAAATCTACAAAGCCACTAATTGTGGAGGGGGTTGAATGCAACTTTGACAAGTCTTCAAGGGCTTCTTTGCAAGCTTAATTAATCAGCTAATAAGCTGATTTGGGTCAGCATATGGGCGGTTTGGGCTGCCCAATTCTTTGATGGGTTCGGTTCAATTAGTTTGGTTCAACTGGTGCGGTTCAATTGGAGCCATTTTTCCATCATTAATTAAGATTAATTTATTTAGCCCAAATTAAATTGGGAATAAATTAAAATTAATTAGTTTATAATTTAATACACATATTTGGACCGTCTTAGGCTGGAAATTATTTCGCCTTGTTACTTTGAATTGCTTCTCGGTTTTGTTCTTCGAGTAGTGTCTGCCAAGCCAATTTTCGCCCTTTGTGCGAATCTGTCAAAAATAGTCAAAATAAATCAAAATTAACTATAAAATTAATTAAAATTCATGATGTTCATATTTTTAACACAATTAAATTATTTTATAATATTTAATTATTTTATAATATTTAATTATTTTTCGACAAGAATTTAACCGAAATATCATGATTTTAAGTTAAAAAGGGCATGTAAAAACACGTAAATTTTAGTGTTTCCACACCCCCAACCTTATTTCATTTCTCGTCCTGAGTAATGCACAAATTTGAAAAGAACTTTTGTAATATCCGGGATTTTGGGCTTGTGCATTTTTGCTCAATTGTATGAAGCAGCATGCCTATGTGTGTTCTGAATGTGTTTTATAGAATTTTGGGAACTTTAGAGTGGAGGAAAATGCCTTAGAAAATATTAGATTTTTAGTTTTAAAGGGGGAGCTAGGCAAAGGAGGCCTTAAGGAAATTTGTAGGGGAAATTGGACATAGAAATGGGTTTGTTAAAGTGGCAACGAGGCGCCACTTAAAGCCTTAGTAGGTGACGCCTCAAGCAGTATGCAGGGCCTAGGTTCGAGCAGCAAGGGAAGCAAATGAGAGTTTTTATTTTGCAGCAAGGAGAAGCAGAGGTGGACGGCATTGGGAGACTGAGTGGATGAGCTTTAGATGTGGTCAAATCCCTTTTAAAATTTGGCTAAGGTAGGAAGATAATAGTTGATTTATTCAGATTATCTTGAATGGGTAAGGAAGAGAGAAAATAGGAGAAAAAGGAGGAAGCTGATAAGGGGAAGAGTGTTGGCCGGCCTAGGGACTTTCTTGATGGCATTTTCGGTTGATGATAGTAGCATAGGTGTGCCAAAAGTTAGTTCTCTCTTCACTTCTCTCAATTGTGCCGAAAATTCCAAAGAATTCAACTTGTATTCTTTTCTTCCTTATTGCTATTCACTTTCATAAGCCGAAATCTCTCCCAAAGTTCACCATTGCCGAACCTCTCTTCATCTCTTTTCTTCCATTTGTTAAGGCCGAATATCTCTTTTCTTCTCTTCTTCTTCTTTCCACAACCCTCCAAAAGCCGAAAGTAAGTCTTTCCTAGCCATAATCGATTGTTCACTCCTTGCCTCAGCCGAATTCCCTATTTTGTGGCCATAGCCGAATGCTCCACTACCCTCTTGGAGCCGATTAGATCTTTTAATCAGGAGTCGAATCTCTCTGACCCAAGCAAGGGCATTTGACTGAGTTGGTAAGGGAATCGTAGCATTTAATTTTCCTATCTCTTTCTTTTAGACTTGTCGAAATTTAGGAACTAATCCCTTTTACTGTTCTTTGGCCGAAACTATGAAGGGGTTTCGGGAATTGGTTGTTGTCGACTATAAGGAGGAGTTCTTCGAGATTTTAAGATCCAAGGTAAGTCATGTGTGGTATTCGGCCAAGGGCCTTTTTCATAGATCTTGTGCAATAGGCTGAGCTTAACAGGTACCATGTAGGATTTCGACATCTTCATAGCCAAGTGACTATTTTCGGGATTTAGAGTCACAAGGTAAGAAGGTATTAATATTCGGCCAAGGCCATATTAAGTATTAGTGGCTAGTCGATTCTGACATTGATTTTTAGGGAGGAGTATAAGCTGTTTCGGTAGACCTTCAGGATTCAGGGAACACAATAGTAACCAGGTGTGTAGCCCTACACTAATTCTTGGTAGATTTATGGTTTTGTTTGCTATATGTATGTGTTAATGGAGATATGAAAATGTGGCTAAAGGTACCATTCAATGGTACAGCTTATTCAGGTACGTTGACCTTCAATACCATGTTATAATATTATGAATATTGAAAATGGCACACATGTGAATTTGTATGAATATGGGATAAGGAATATGGCATGATTTCTGTATGAATGCATGGGCATATGGGTGATTATGAAGAGGGGAAGTGATCTGGTGGTTCTTACCACAATATCTGGTGACTTATGTCACATAATCTGAATGTGGTGACTTATGTCACAAATTGTTAACTGGTGACTCTGTCACATTATCTGGTGGCTATGCCACAATTTATAAGGGCGATGTGTAAGTCGTCTGCAGCGACTGCCTTCGATGGTGTGTAGCGAATGGAGGGTCGATTTAGTAATCCCCACGGTGTGATTGGCAGGTACGGGTGATGTGTAGAGGATGGTTAATAGGTTTGGGTTGGGTTTGCATCATTGCCTATACTTGCTATGTATGATTTGATATGCCTAAATCGATTGGGAATTTGTGTTGGTTGTTGCACATTGAGTCTGTTGACTCACCCCTTTGTGGGATATCTTTTCAGGTGACACTCAGTAGATGGACCGGGTCGGCAGGAACTTAGGGGTGGCCATGCTCAGCTCGGTGTTATTTTATTTTGAGTTTTATAATAAGTTTTGGATTTATTTTGGTTTATTTCGGGTTTTGCTTTGATGTAATAAGGCCATTACTATTAACTATTTTATGCATGCATTTTATTTGATTTTATTATGATACAATTATTATTAAATCAAGGATAAACAATTTTTCTTGAAAATAAATTTTTATAAGTATGACACCTAAACACAAATGATTTTCAATCTAGGGGTGAACTCTAAACCAACTCGGCAATTCTTCTAACTTATAGTTTTGAAACATAATAATAAAGTTTTAATGAAATTTAGACTTCAAGAACAACACAACACAATTCGATTTTTGTTTCAAAACTATCCAGATTTTCCAAATTGACAAGCAAATTTTTGAAATGTTTTACTCAAGGAACATGCCAGATCCGGTCGAGGCTCGTGGGCCGGGTTTGGGGTGTTTCAATTTGGTATCAGAGCCCAGTTTTAAACTCTCGGCCTTGGGTTTAAAGCCCACAACATTTTGAAAATTGAGCCCAAATAAGTTTTTGTGAAAATTTTTAGAATTTAGCAGGTTTTCTGGCATGGCACCTAAGTCTCCGACCCGAAGTCCACCAGGTAAGTACCCCTAACTGTTGTGTGATTTAGTATATGATTTGTATGTGGGTATAAAGGGAACGTAGATTAGTACACTAGGAGCTATTGAACCCTAGGATTAGCTTACTCCAACACAGAATTACATAAAACTTAAAGCCTAATCAAACAAACCTGTGAGTGAGTCGCCGAGTTAGGGTGTGGCAACCATTGTGCGCATGTCTAGGATTGGTTTCAGTGGGAGCTTGGTATTTAAGCAGTCCTAGTGACTCACCTCCTCTCCACCCAAATCCTACTTGGTGCGTAGTGACGGTTCACCCTAACCAAGAGGACTTATTCACGGGCTAAATCCAATAATTAAAACCCGAAAGGGACTAGCTACACTGTTTTATAAAAACCTTAGTTTTTAAAATCACCAAATCACCCCTGTGTTTTGTAAAAAAAAAAAAAAACTAGTTTGAAAACAAATTTTCCGAAATAATCCCGGTTTACAAAATTACCCAAATACCCCTAGTTTGTAAAATACCCTTGGTTTATAAAATCACCATACTACCCACGATTTTTACCAAGATAATTTCATTTTTACAAAAATACCAAAACCCCTAATTGGCAAAATATCAAGATACCCCGATTTGGAAAATTACCAAAATACCCCTATAGGACAAATTATGAAAATACCCCTGGGATTGGAATGAACGAAAATGCTTGAGTGGTGAATGTGTGTAGTTGATACTATTGAATGAATGTGTTTTCTCTGAATTATAATAGAAGACTTGGAACTAAAACTTTGATTGATCGAAAGAACTACTACTAAACTTCTTTACATAAAACTTGTTCGTGGGTAATCAGTGGAACAAAGACTAATGCATAAAACTTTTTAATCAGATTAGATCGTGATCGTAGACATGAGTTCTAGGGGACGTGGTCGTAATGTGCGAGGGCGTGGTAGAGGCAGAATGACTGTGTCGGAACCCGTTAGGTCTGGTCAAGGGTCCGAGAATGAGGTACCACCACTACCACCAGCTGTTGAGGTTGAACATCAGGATCAGATGGGGGATGATGCAGTATCACAGGCGATGCTGCGGGTTCATGAGAGGGTGGCTGGAGTAGGTGGAGGTATGGGAGCTCGAAAATCTATACCCGAGCGACTCCGAGCTAATGGAGCTGAGGTATTTTGTGGTGTATCCGGTGTGGCGCCCAATACGGCTGAGTATTGGTTGGAGGCGACGGAGCGAATCATGGATGAGCTGGATCTGACTGCTGAGGAGAAGCTAAAAGGAATAGTGTCGCTTCTTCGCGATGAGTCATATCAATGGTGGCTCACAGTTCAGGATAGTGCTGCAGCTGAGGATCTCACTTGGGAGTATTTTAAGGCGGCGTATCAGAAGAAGTATGTGGGGACAAGCTATATTAATGCGCAAAGGAAGGCATTTCTGAGGCTGGTTCAGGGAAGTAAGTCTGTAGCGGAATACGAGGCGAAATTCTTAAGGTTGAGCCGGTATGCTCGAGGTATCGTGGCTACGGAGCATGAACGATGTGTCCAGTTTGAGGACGGTTTGAGGGATGACCTGAGATTGTTGATAGCTCCACAGCAAGAGCAGGAGTTTACCGTGTTGGTGGAGAAGGCTAAGGTAGCCGAAGGAGTTAAAGAATCTGTGAGGCAGAATACAGATAGGAATAGGCAGAAGAGAGGTTTTGGGTCATCAGGGTCATCTGGGAATGTGCAAAAGAGGCCTAGAGTTGATGGGCCGCGAGGGCAGCAGGTTGTTGCAGGAGGGCAGTACCGTACTTGTGCTCAGTGTGGAAAGATGCATCTAGGAGAGTGTTGGAAGAAGACAGGGGGCTGTTTTAAGTGTGGGTCCAAGGATCACATGATTAAGGACTGTCCTATGAAACCAGATGGGAATCGACCAGCAGGTCAGGGTTTTAATCAGGCTGGAAGAGGTGGACAGCAGCCACTGCGGGGTCGTGGTTCGAATGGAAGGGGTAATGGTTCTGGAAGAGGACGAGGAACACCGGGCAGAGGTGTTGGTAATACAGAGGCAAGACAACCGTTCGCCGGAGAGAGGATGGAGACGCACCGGACGTCATAACCGGTACGTTCCTTATAGCTGATAAGCCTTACTTTGCTTTAATTGATGTTGGCTCGACCCACTCTTATGTTGCATGTAGAGTAGTTGGAACGTTAGATATAGCATCTGAACTGTCTGATAGGGAGATGACTGTAGTAAGCCCGTTAGGTCAAACTGTAGTGGTGAATAAAATATTTCGAAATGTACCTCTAGAGATTCAGGGAGTAGTATTTCCTGCTGACTTGATGGAATTACCTTTCGGAGAATTCGATCTCATTCTTGGCATGGATTGGCTAGTGGAACATCGGGCTAAGTTGGATTGCGCAGCTAAGCGAATGGAGTTAAGGACCCCAGAGGATGAGGAAATAATTATGATAGGAGAAAGAAGAAACTATTTGTCTAACATAGTCTCCGCGTTAAAGGCTGATAAGATGGTTCGAAAAGGGTGCAAGGCATTTTTGGCTTTTGTTAGTGCGTTGGATGCGAAAGAAGAAGGAGTTAGTAGAGTTAGAATGGTAAGGGATTTTGTGGATGTGTTTCCGGAGGAGCTACCTGGGATACCCCCGAATAGGGAAGTGGAGTTCGGAATTGACTTGCTGCCGGGTACAGCTCCTGTGTCAATTGCTCCGTATAGGATGGCACCAAAGGAGTTGGTGAAACTCAAGGCTCAAATCCAAGAGTTGCTGGATCGTGGGTTTATCCGACCCAGTGTGTCTCCATGGGGAGCACCGGTCTTGTTCGTGAAGAAGAAGGACGAAACTATGCGTATGTGCATAGATTATCGTCAGTTGAATAAGCTGACCATTAAGAACAAGTATCCTTTGCCAAGGATTGACGACTTGTTCGATCAGCTTAAAGGGGCTGCGATTTTCTCAAAGATAGATTTACGGTCTGGATATCATCAGCTCAAGGTGAAGGAAGTGGATATCCACAAGACAGCTTTCCGGACAAGATACGGGCATTATGAGTTCTTAGTAATGCCGTTCGGGTTGACGAACGCCCCAGCTGCGTTCATGGATATGATGAATTGGGTTTTTCAACCTTACTTGGATTGGTTCGTTGTGGTGTTCATAAACGACATCCTAGTGTATTCCAAGTCTGAGGAGGAACATGACGAGCACCTTCGGATAGTGTTGCAAGTGTTAAGGGAGAAGAAGCTCTATGCCAAATTCAGCAAGTGTGAATTTTGGCTTAAGGAGGTAGCGTTTTTAGGGCATGTGGTGTCTGCGAAAGGAATAAGGGTGGATCCTTGGAAGATTGAAGCAGTGTTAGATTGGAAACCACCTAAGTCTGTGGCTGAGGTTCACAGTTTCTTGGGGTTAGCAGGCTATTATAGAAGGTTCGTAGAAGGGTTTTCGTCGATCGCTGCACCTTTGACAAAGTTGCTAAGGAAGGAAGTACCTTTCGTATGGGCAGATAAGCAACAGGAGAGCTTTGAGAAGCTTAAGACGGTTTTAACTGAAGCTCCAGTTTTGATTCAACCTGAGGCAGGGAAGGATTTTGTGGTGTACTGTGATGCTTCTCATACAGGTTTGGGATGTGTTCTGATGTGTTTTGATTCAACTAAGGCCACACGAGGTTAACTACCCGACGCATGATTTGGAATTGGCGCCAGTGGTCTTTGCTCTTAAGGTTTGGAGGCACTATTTATATGGAGAAAAGTCGGTGATCTACACAGACCACAAGAGCCTTAAGTACCTGCTGACTTAGAAAGAGCTGAACCTGAGACAGCGGAGGTGGGTGGAGTTATTGAAGGACTACGATTGTTCTATAGAGTATCACCCGGCCAAGGCGAATATAGTGGCGGATGCCCTAAGTCAGAAAGTAGTGTCAGATCTGAGGGCGATGTTTGCACATCTTAGCTTGTATGACGACGGAAGTTTGTTAGTGGAGTTGCAAGTCAAGCCGACATGGTTGAATGAGGTGAAAGAAAGGTAGCTAGTAGATGATGATTTAAGTGCTAAGCTACGGCAAGTGCAGAATGAGGAGCTAGAGGATTATGGTGTTAACGGTGATGGAGTATTGTGTTTCAAAGGTAAGGTTTGTATGCCTAAGGATAAGGAGTTAAGGCAGAGAATTCTTCAGGAATCGCATAGTAGCCCTTATGCTATGCATCCTGGAGGTAGTAAGTTGTACAGAGATCTACGGGAATAGTTTTGGTGGCCTGGTCTTAAGCGGGAAGTTACAGAATTTGTAGGGAAGTGCTTAACGTGTCAGCAAGTTAAGGCTGAACACCAAGTTCCGTCAGGATTGCTTCAGCCGATAAAGATTCCACAGTGGAAGTGGGAGAGAATCACCATGGACTTCGTTAGTGGGCTTCCCCTTACGCCTACTAAGAAGGACTCGGTATGGGTGATAGTGGATCGATTGACAAAGTTCGCGCATTTCATACCAGTACGGGTGACTATATTTGCAGAAGTTGGCGAAGTTGTACGTGGCGAAAATTGTGAGGTTGCATGGAGTGCCGGTGTCGATTATTTAGGATAGGGATCCAAGGTTTACTTCTCGGTTTTTGAAAGCACTACATCAGGCTTTAGGCACCAGATTAGATTTCAGTACGGCTTTTCATCCACAGTCGGACGGCCAGTCTGAGCGAGTGATCCAAGTGTTAGAGGACATGTTGAGGGGCTGTGTGATAGATTTCAGAGGAAGTTGGGAAGAATATTTGCCTTTAGCAGAATTTGCATATAATAACAGCTATCAAGCCAGTATTCAGATGGCACCATATGAAGCGCTGTATGGACGAAAGTGTCACACTCCTACGTGTTGGACGGAATTGGGGGAAAGACAAGTTTTGGGTCCAGAGATAGTGGCAGAATCTGAAGAGAAGGTTAAGGTAATTCGAGAGCGGCTGAAGGAAGCATCTGATAGGCAGAAGTCGTACGCAGATCTTAAACGGAAGGAAATAGAATTTGCTGTGAGAGATTAGGTGTTTCTTAAAGTTTCGCCATGGAAGAAGGTGATGAGATTTGGTCGCAAAGGGAAGTTAAGTCCCAGGTTTATAGGACCTTATCAGGTATTGAAGCGGGTTGGACCAGTGGCATACCAGTTAGAGTTGCCTCCGGAGTTGAAGCAAATGCACGATGTGTTCCATGTTTCTATGCTTCATCGATACCGATAGGATCCATCTCATGTAGTGCCGGTTGAGGAGGTAGAACTAAGGCCAGATTTGTCCTACGAGGAGGAGCCGATTCAGATTTTGGAACGAGATGTGAAGATGTTGCGGAGGAAATCAGTTCCTCTAGTCAAGGTGTTATGGCGTAATCATGGATCAGAAGAAGCTTCATGGGAGCCGGAAGAAGCAATGCGACAGCAATACCCTCACCTATTTTAGCCAGGTAATTTCGAGGTTGAAATTATTTTAAGGGGGTAGAACTGTAATATCCGGGATTTTGGGCTTGTGCATTTTTGCTCAATTGTATGAAACAGCATGCCTATGTGTGTTCTGAATGTGTTTTATAGAATTTTGGGAACTTTAGAGTGGAGGAAAATGCCTTAGAAAATATTAGATTTTTAGTTTTAAAGGGGGAGCTAGGAAAAGGAGGCCTTAAGGAAATTTGTAGGGGAAATTGGACATAGAAATGGGCTTGTTAAAGTGGCAAGGAGGCGCCACTTAAAGCCTTAGTAGGTGACGCCTCAAGCAGTATGCAGGGCCTAGGTTCGAGCAGCAAGGGAAGCAAATGAGAGTTTTTATTTTGCAGCAAGGAGAAGCAGAGGTGGACGGCATTGGGAGACTAAGTGGATGAGCTTTAGATGTGGTCAAATCCCTTTTAAAATTCGGCTAAGGTAGGAAGATAATAGTTAATTTATTCAGATTATCTTGAATGGGTAAGGAAGAGAGAAAATAGGAGAAAAAGGAGGAAGCTGATGAGGGGAAGAGTGTTGGCCGGCCTAGGGACTTTCTTGATGGCATTTTCGGTTGATGATAGTAGCATAGGTGTGCCGAAAGTTAGTTCTCTCTTCACTTCTCTCAATTGTGCCAAAAATTCCAAAGAATTCAACTTGTATTCTTTTCTTCCTTTTTGCTATTCACTTTCATTTGCCGAAATCTCTCCCAAAGTTCACCATTGCCGAACCACTCTTCATCTCTTTTCTTCCATTTGTTAAGGCCGAATATCTTTTTTCTTCTCTTCTTCTTCTTTCCACAACCCTCCAAAAGCCGAAAGTAAGTCTTTCCTAGCCATAATCGATGGTTCACTCCTTGCCTAAGCCGAATTCCCTATTTTGTGGCCATAGCCGAATGCTCCTCTACCCTCTTGGAGCCGATTAGATCTTTTAATCAGGAGCCGAATCTCTTTGACCCAAGCAAGGGCATTCGACTGAGTTGGTAAGGGAATCGTAGCATTTAATTTTCCTATCTCTTTCTTTTAGACTTGTCGAAATTTAGGAACTAATCCCTTTTACTGTTCTTTGGCCGAAACTATGAAGGGGTTTCGGGAATTGGTTGTTGTCGACTATAAGGAGGAGTTCTTCGAGATTTTAAGATCCAAGGTAAGTCATGTGTGGTATTCGGCCAAGGGCCTTTTTCATAGATCTTGTGCAATAGGCTGACCTTAACAGGTACCATGTAGGATTTCGACATCTTCATAGCCAAGTGACTATTTTCGGGATTTAGAGTCACAAGGTAAGAAGGTATTAATATTCGGCCAAGGCCATATTAAGTATTATTGGCTAGTCGATTCTGACATTGATTTTTAGGAAGGAGTATAAGCTGTTTCGGTAGACCTTCGGGATTCAGGGAACACGATAGTAACCAGGTATGTAGCCCTACGCTAATTCTTGGTAGATTTATGGTATTGTTTGCTATATGTATGTGTTAATGGAGATATGAAAATGTGACTAAAGGTACCATTCAATGGTACAGATTATTCAGGTACGTTGACCTTCAATACCATGTTATAATATTATGAATATTGAAAATGGCACACATGTGAATTTGTATGAATATGGGATAAGGAATATGGCATGATTTCTGTATGAATGCATGGGCATATGGGTGATTATGAAGAGGGGAAGTGATCTGGTGGTTCTTACCACAATATCTGGTGACTTATGTCACATAATCTGAATGTGGTGACTTATGTCACAAATTGTTATCTGGTGACTCTGTCACATTATCTGGTGGCTATGCCACAATTTATAAGGGCGATGGGCAAGTCGTCTGCAGCGACTGCCTTCGATGGTGTGTAGCGGATGGAGGGTCGATTTAGTAATCCCCACGGTGTGATTGGCAGGTACGGGTGTGTGTAGAGGATGGTTAATAGGTTTGGGTTGGGTTTGCATCATTGCCTATATTTGCTATGTATGATTTGATATGCCTAAATCGATTGGGAATTTGTGTTGGTTGTTGCAAATTGAGTCTGTTGACTCACCCCTTTGTGGGATATCTTTTCAGGTGACACTCAGTAGATGGACCGGGTCGGCAGGAACTTAGGGGTGGCCATGCTCAGCTCGGTGTTATTTTATTTTGTGTTTTATAATAAGTTTTGGATTTATTTTGGTTTATTTCGTGTTTTGCTTTGATGTAATAAGGCCATTACTATTAACTGTTTTATGCATGCATTTTATTTGATTTTATTATGATACAATTATTATTAAATCAAGGTTAAACAATTTTTCTTGAAAATAAATTTTTATAAGTATGACACCTAAACACAAATGATTTTCAATCTAAGGGTGAACTCTAAACCAACTCGGCAATTCTTCTAACTTATAGTTTTGAAACATAATAATAAAGTTTTAATAAAATCTAGACTTCAAGAACAACACAACACAATTCGATTTTTGTTTCAAAACTATCCAGATTTTCCAAATTGACAAGCAAGTTTTTGAAATGTTTTACTCAAGGAACGTGCCAGATCCGGTCGAGGCTCGTGGGCCGGGTTTGGGGTGTTTCAACTTTCTCAGAAACACTTTTAAAAAACTTCTTCAGAACAACATTCTTCCCAAAATCATGATATGAATATATTTATGCTCAAAAATAAGAAATTTGATAACTATGCTACTTAAGTATATATATTGTTCAAATTACATCCAACAACTATTATAATTGCAAAATTTGACTAAATTCTTCTTTAACAAAGACATGCTAACCCTTACCAATTTGATTTTTATTCCCTTATTCAAGACTAAGCTGCAATCATTAAGTTTAACTTATGTCTTCATATGTTGATCTTAGCAACTTCTCTCCACTAATGTAGGTAGCATAGAAATTTGAATCAATAGGTCTTTATTAAGGTTGTAACGTGGCTAGGCTATGGGTAGGTAAAATATAGATAAATGTTTTGCTTAAAAACCCTAGACTCAGCGTAAATCAAACCTTCAGAATTTTTACCTTCGATACACCAACTTATTTTACTTTCACATGCTCTTTTGTACATATATTTTCTTTCGAGTACATGTATTTTTTTTGAATTCAAATTCGAGCACTTGCTTCATGTACTACAATTTTCGAGCAATTGATACTTCTTTTCAATTCCCCCAAACTTATTTTCAAACGATATTCTGAATAGTATTGAGTCTAGTGTTTGGGACAATTTTAAAGATAATGAAGAGAAAAGTGATGGCTAAATATTGCAAAGGTCCAAATAAAACTAGGCCATATAGTCTCAAAGTTGGGTTTCAAAGGATAATTTTATCAAGGTTGGCTTGAAAGGCTCAAACGGTCCAAACAATAGTTTCCTAAATCATTTTCAATATTCCATGCTTCCTAGGATTTCGCCTGAAGAAATTACTAAGTCAATTCTAAAGACTTAAACTTTCATGCATGCCTAACTGTTTCGTAGGGAACTAAAAATTTTATGGTACGAATTTGCATGCTTTATTAAAATTACATTCATATCATTATTAAGCTAACATAATAACTTATTGAAATAATAGAACTTTATTAATACTGAAGTTTAGCATACTTAACAAAATTTCAAATTATTGAACAAAATATATCCTAATCATAATTAAAAAGAAGATTTCATTCTGAGTTGAATAAATTAATTCAAATTTCCGGTCCCCCCACTTAAAGTGAACAATGTCCTCATTGTTTACAGTGAATAGATACTATACACCAGGTAGGATTTTTAGAAAAGATGAGGTGAGTTAAATTGACTGCTTAAGTACCAAGCTCTCTCTAAAATCCAATCCTAGACATGTATATACCTATTGCCACACTTTAGCCTTTGTGACTTGTTCAGATTTTATTCATGATTCCTATCTCTTGTTTTATTGTGCAAAAATAAAAATTCCTAATTAACCTAATCCTAAAATAACTTAAGAATAAAAATAAACTAAATTTGAAGTCCTCCCTTTTTTATTTGTTTGCTGATCCTTCTGAATTCGACTCATCTTTTGCTCCATCAGTATTGCCTTTGCATGAATCACCTTGCTCCCTCTTCGATAATGAAATCCATGGTTCAAATATCAAATCTGGAACCTCAGGCACAAAAATAAATGGGTCATTATAAATTTTCTTAAGGGCACTCCTCATCGAGTCATCCCTTATTTTTGAGTATCTCTAGTAGGCTTGTTGCTGCCATTGCATGTGTTGCATTAAGTCCATCAACTTTAACAGCTCATCATGAAGATCTAGGCTAAGCGGTGGAGCTCCAAACATTGAGGTCTCGATATCAGGTTCAACTTTTGGTTCCATTGGTTCTGCCTTATTAGGGACTTCAGTTGATTGCTCTGGTGGGATCTCTGTGGGATCATCTTCTGCTTCTTCGAGATCCTTACTCTCTTCAATTCGTTGCTGTAGAACAGAATCTCCAGCTACTCGGTAGAGGTCCCAATCGGTGATTGTGCCTTGACTATACCCTGTCTTCTTCACATATGCAAGGATTTTTGCTTTTAAGCACATAATTGTTATCGTAAATGGAAAATAGACCGGGCCAGAACGTCAAACGACACAATTTCGCATTTCTCTTAGGATGATTTTACCCACATAAATGGTTTTTCCAGTTAGAATCGAGTATAATAGGACCATTCGCTCTAATGAGATTGTAGTCCCATGCGAACTAGGCATAAGGCTGAAACGGATGAAATAGAACCATACCTTAGCAAGTGGTGTCAAATACTCTCTTCGACACGTGTGGATTCCTTGCTTTGACACAGTCCACTTAGAACCTGGAACTGTAAGTTCCTCGAGAATTTCTTGCAAATTTTCAGGCTTAATGTTACTCAACAGAGAAGAATATTCATCGTTTTCGAAATCAGGTAATTCAAAGAACTCATTAATAGCATTTGAATTTATTGGTACCTTGATTCCGTGAACTGGAACTTCAGTCAATTCGCTTGAGGTTAAGTTCGCATAAAATTCACGAACTAGTTCCTCATCCACACTTGGTCTCTTTTCACAAAACAATTCCCAATTGAGGGCTTCAGTAACTTGACGAATACATGCCATAAAGTCTCTGTAGTTGCTTTCCTTTAATGTGAAGCCTTTCTCTAGATGCATCTGTTGATTTTTGAAGATACTTTTGTATCTTACTTTGGCTTCTTCACAGTGGAACTTATTTTGCGTCTCATCGATTTGAGCGGAAGCACGAGTTCTCTTGCGAGGCATGATTGACCTGAACATAAGATGGAAAAAATTATTTTAAAAAATTTAATTAATAAAAATTACTAATATTTCAATAAATTGAAAACTTAAATAATTGAATAAAATTAAAACTTAAGAAAAAAAACTTGTTCTTACCACCTTTCTTGTAAAAATTAAGAACTCCTAAAATAGAATATACTTATGAAACAAAAGATGGAAATTTAAAAAGAGGGTTGAAGGCTTAAGGGCTTGGTGGGTGGGTGGAAGAGATGTGCTGCTCGGGTGTTGGAAAGCTGCTAGGTGCGCGGGTGGATGGGTGCGGAAGGAAGCTGCAACGAGTGGTAGGGGTTGCGCGTAAGTAGCAGTGCGAGGGCCTTTCGGCATGCAGGCCTAGGACACGCGCAGCTGTGGCGCAGAAGAGCAGGACACAGCCTGAGCAGCTGGGCTGGAGCAGCAAGTGTAGCGGCACTGGGAGGCCATTGGCGCGCCTGTGTTTGAGAGCTGCTGGGCGCTTGGGAGTGCGGCTAGGTGCTTCAGCTAGGAGGTTTCGGCACTTGGGTTTTCAGTTTTTAAGTGATGAATGAATGGGAAGAGGCATGGGTGGAATATATAGTGAGAGTAATAGGAATTAGAGTAAAATTCTTAGAGTAATTTAATAATTAAAAACTTCTAATTCTAATCCTACTCAAAGTTAACAACAATTAATAATATGCATATGAAATTATCAATTGCTATTAAATTATTAAGATAAACATGAAATATAATTAAATAAAATTAATCCTAGTTCTAAGCTAAATTGATAAAAATTAATATATAGATTATAAGAGATATAATTATATATTAAAGTTTATCATATTTTTATTATATATATATTAAGTAAAAGTATTTATTTTAGATGCCTTTTGGAAATATTTACAAAAAGAGGCACCTAGTTTTTATTATTTACGAAAATAGCAATCAAATTTAAAAAAATGATTCAATTAAGTCCCTAGACTTAATAAAAATTTGAAATTGAGTTGCAAATTAAAACTTGGGTCAAAATTGACCTTTTTATTTGAAAAAACAAAAATTTATTTTGTCATTTAGGGACTAATTTCTCAGAAAATTATGTAAAAATCAATTCCCAGGACAGATTAGAGGGGTCACAAGCGGTCCCGCTTAAGTTCCAATCTCCTAGACAGAATTTATTTAAACATAATAAACCCAAAAATATACCCTAAATAATTTATTGAAAACAAGAAAATTTAAATATCTGATAAACTGAACAAGATTTGATCTCGTTCAGGTTTTTCTCCGTAGTAATGTTTCAAACGTTGAGCATTGACTTGAAAATTACCTCCCTTACCTTGGAGTTCAACAACTCCATATGGATAGACGCGATGAATCGTAAATGGACCGGACCAATGTAATTTTAACTTATCTGGGAAGAACTTCAATCTGGAATTAAATAACAAGACTTGCTGACCTGCTTCAAATTCTCTAACTCGAATGTGCTTGTCATGCCATTTCTTGAGCCTTTCTTTGAGTAATTTGGCATTTTCGTATGAGAACATTTGGAATTCCTTTAGCTCATTGAGTTGGAGCATCTGTTTCTCTCTAGCAAGGTTAAGATCCAAGTTGAGTCGTCGAAGGGCCCAGTAAGCTTTGTGCTCTAACTCTAGAGGTAGATGACAGGCTTTCCCAAAGACCAACCTGTAGGGTGACATTCCTAAAGGTGTCTTGTATGCTGTTCTGTAAGCCCATAAAGCATCATCTAGTCTCTTAGACCAGTCTTGTCAGTTTGGGCAAACTACCTTCTCAAGTATGCCTTTGATCTCCTTATTCGCCAGCTCAGCTTGCCCATTTGTCTACGGATGGTAAGCTGTAGCAACCTTATGTTTTACCCCATGTTTATCTAACAACCATTTTAACCACTTGTTCACAAAATGGGTTCCTTCATCGCTGATAATAGCTCTTGGGGTTCCGAACCTTGTGAACACGTGTTTCTGCAAGAACTTCATCACAACCTTAGCATCGTTCGTTGGATAAGCTTCAGCCTCGACCCACTTGGACACATAATCTACTGCTACCAATATGTACTTGTGACTAAAAGACGAAGGGAAAGGACCAAGGAAGTCAATACCCCAAACATCGAACAATTCTACCTCAATGATATTTGTTCGAGGTATCTCATTTCTGTTGGTGACATTTCCAACCCTCTGACATCGATCACAACTTTTTACGTAAGCGTATGCATCCTTGAATAGTGTTGGCCAAAAGAATCCGGCTTGCAATACTTTGGCCGCTGTACATGTATCTCCGAAGTGTCCCCCACTTGGAGCTGAGTGATAGTGGTATAAAATCTTCGGTATTTCATCTTCTGCCACACATCTCCTGATCATCTAATCTGCACACTTTTTAAACAAATATGGCTCTTCCCAGAAATAGTACTTCGCATCATGAAGAAACTTTTTCCTTTATTGACACGTTTTATCAATCGGCATCAAACCAAAAGCTAAATAGTTAGCAATATCAGCAAACCAAGGAATATTATGGACATGATTTACCTTTAGTTTGTATTCATCTGGAAATGTCTCCTGGATCAGTACAGGTGGAGAATGTCCCTCTTACAGCTCCAATCTAGACAAGTGATCTGCTACTTGGTTCTTTACTCCCTTTCGATCTTGAATTTCTAGATCGAACTCTTGAAGTAGTAGTACCCACGGGATCAATCTTGGCTTAGCGTCTTTCTTGGACAGTAAATATTTAATTTTCGAGTGGTCCGTATAGACAATCACTTTGGTACCTACAAGATAAGAACGAAACTTGTCGAAAGCAAACACAATAGCAAGTAACTCTTTTTCTGTTACAATATAATTTAGTTGAGCACTGGTTAGAGTTTGACTTGCGTAGTAGATGGGATGAAAAACTTTGTTCCTTCGCTGGCCCAAGACAGCTCTAATTGCGAAGTCACTTGCGTCACACATCAATACGAATGGCAAATCCCAGTCTAGTGTGACGATTATGGGTGCCATGACTAATTGACTCTTCAAATCATTGAAGGCTTTTAAGCATCCCTCATCAAACTCGAATATCGAGTCCTTCTCCAATAATTTGTATAAGGGTTTAGCAACTTTGGAGAAGTCCTTGATAAATCTTCGATAAAAACCGGCGTGGCCCAAAAAGCTCCTAACACCTTTTACAGATGTTGGAGGTGGGAGTTTCTCAATAACGTCTACCTTTGCTTTGTCTACCTCGATCCTATGTCTCGTTATCCGATGGTCTAGAATAATTCCGTCTCGTACCTTAAAATGACACTTTTCCCAGTTGAGTACGAGATTTGTTTCTTCGCATCACCTTAGTACCTTAGCTAGATTGGCTAAGCAATCATCGTAAGTATCTCCGAGTACTGAAAAATTGTCCATAAAAACTTCCAAGTATTTCTCAACCATGTCAGTAAAAATAGACATCATACATCCTTGAAATGTAGCAGGTGCATTACATAAACCAAATGGCATAAGTCTAAATGCAAACGTACCGTACGGGCATATGAATGTCGTTTTGTGTTGATCTTCCGGTGCTACTGTAATCTGATTATACCCTGAGTATCCATCGAGAAAACAGTAGTAATCTCATCCTGCGAGTCTATCCAGCATCTAGTCCAAGAACGACAAAAGAAAGTGATCTTTCCTAGTCGCCTTGTTTAGCTTCCGGTAATCGATGCAGATTCTCCATCCCGTAACTGTTCTAGTCGGTATCAACTCGTTGTTCTCGTTCTCTACGACCGTGATACCTCTTTTCTTCGGCACGCACTGGACCAGACTCACCCATGAACTGTATGAGATGGGGTAAATTATACCCGCATCCAACCACTTGATAATTTCCTTCTTTACTACATCCTTCATAATGGGGTTCAGTCTCCATTGTCCACCAATCGTTCCTCTCTCACCATCTTCTAATATGATCTTGTGCATGCATACAGATGGGCTAATACAACGAATATCGACTATGGTCCATCTGATAGCCTTCTTGAATTATTTCAAAACTATGATAAGTTTCTCTTCTTGTTCAGTAGTTAATTCTGCTGAAACAATCACAGGCAGAGTAGATGCGTTACCTAAATAAACATATTTTAAGTGTGAAGGTAATACCTTGAGTTCTAATTTAGGTGGCTCCTCGATCGACGCTTTTGGTTGGGAATAGTCCCTCTTTTCTAACTCCAAAGATTCAAAATGGGATTGCGGATTAAATCCCTTTTGATTAGCTCCTAGTAGATCTAAGTATCCATCCTCCTATTCATTATTTGGAGGGTCCGATGTCAGAACTTGTTCCAACGGATCCTCAACAAAGTTGAGTTCCCTCTCCACTATTAAATCCTCAGATACTGCAGAACAATCATCAATTGTGTCAGGAAATATCATTTACTTAAAAATATTAAATGTTACCTGATTATCCTGAACACGCATTGTGAGCTCGCCCTTTTACACATCAATAAGGGTCCTTCCAGTTGCTAGGAACGACCTTCCTAGGATGATTGGTACTTCTTTGTCTGCTTCAAAATCTAGAATTACAAAGTCAGCAGGGAAGATAAAATTATCTACACGTACCAATACGTCCTCGATTTTTCCTTCTGGATGTGCTAAGGATCGATCTGCTAGTTGAAGTGTAACTGTAGTTGGTCTAACTTCTCCTATCCCCAACTTCCTAAATATTGACATAGGCATCAAGTTGATACTTGCACCTAAGTCACATAATGCCTTACCACAATATGTTGCTCCAATGTTGCACGGTATGGTAAAACATCCAGGATCCTTCAATTTTGGGGGTAGTTTGTCTTGAAGATATGCATGCCTTCGTCAGAGCTACCGTCTCAAATTCTCCAAGTCTTCGTTTCTTAGACAAGATATCTTTCATGAACTTGATGTAATTTGGCATTTGCTCAAGTGCTTCAACCAATGGGATGTTGATATGAAGTTGCTTGAGTACGTCAAGGAACTTCTTGAATTGGATCTCCTACTTCTGCTTCTGAAGTCTTTGAGGGTAGGGTGGTGGTTTTATTACTGGAATTGATTCTGTTGATTGGTGGAAATTCTGCACCTAACAAAGTTATTAGTTGATCAGAATTAGCTGGTCATGAGGTTACATTGTCAGGTTTTGCAGATTCTAGTTCTGGTGAAAATGGGATTTCAACACTTGGTTGAACTTTTTGGGCGCTAGCTTGCTCCTTTCCAGCTTCAATGGTACTGGGTTCTATCATCTTTCCACTCCAGTGTTAGCGCTTTGCAGTGCTCCTTTCCCGAATTTCTCGGATTTTCCGTATCACTGGGTAAGGTACCTTGTGGTCGGTTCCTAAGTTCAGTTGGAAGATAGCCCACTTGATTCTCCAAATTCTTCAATGTAGTAACTTTAGTCTGGATTAAGGCATCATTCTTTGCCATGTATGCCTTCAGCAAATCTCCAAGCTATTGGATGCTTCAGCTTGAACTGGTTTCTGAACTTGTTACGAGAAATTAGGCGGTTGGGTTGGTTGGGTGGGTGGTTGGGGTAAGTGGTACTGGTTCCAGCCCCTTGGTTACTCCAGGAGAAATTCGGGTGTTTCTCCACGATGAGTTATAAAATTTGATTGCAGCCCTTGCCTTCTTCGGTTTTGGTTCTGATTACCCATGTATTATTCAAACAAATGTCCCTCCCCACAATATACACAGGCTATATTCTCAAATTGATTAGGGCGTGTGCTACAAAACTATTAGACCCATTAGTAGTAAGGTTTTTAAGCATTGAGGATATTGATTATACCTGAGATGCGAGTGAAGTAAGAGCATCTACTTCATTCCAGCGACTCGTCTTCCTGACGCTGCTCGACTGGTTGGCCTGTAACACCCAAACTCGGCCCAAACACTATGACTGGATTTGGTATGTTACGGGTTAAATTTAAAAACTTTGCTTTGAAGGGATTTGAAATATCAGTTTGTTATATGTAGTATGTTAACTAAGTGCTATTTGCAGAAAAACTTTGCGGGTTTTTTTTTTTTTAAAACTTGTTTGAAAATGCCATTTTTCTTCTTATAAAGTCTTTAAACATAAATTTGTAAATGTAAACATTGGCAAATAAATTGATAACCTAAGCTATGGAGGCCTTATTACAAAAATAGTCCCAAAATTAAAACTTAAAGAAAAAACCAAAAATAGTTTATGAGAATAAAAGACTTGATGGCCCTCGAGTCCGCCTCGGCTCCCATGTCCACGATCTACCGCTCATTTGAAAAGTCAAGGAAATAAAAGGGTGAGTCACCAAGACTCAGTGTGCAAATCCCGAAAACACAAAAAGGCTTTAGGCCCACAAACACATTATGGGCCTTGGCCCATACA